>VXBL01010162.1:201805-235220 GCA_013400195.1 Aramus guarauna | reverse complement strand
TAACCCTCTCAGCTGAAACCAGGACACATCTGATCTGATGGGAAGGATAAGGCAGGGGAAGGATGTATCCGAGTCAAACACGGCTGTTCTTTACTCTGGGGTACTATCGTGAGACTTTGGTATCAATCCACGTATCCCATTTCTGGTCATGCTGCTGTCTTCTGTCTCCCCCAAATTGTACCAGGCTTTTCCTTATTTTCCAACTGTCTTTTGACCCTAACTGGCAAATAAAAACCCACGGGGAGGGAAAATTTGCCTGCAGTAATGAGGCAAAATTATTTGAGTTATATGGCTTTAATGTAAGTGGAAAAGCGATTAGGTTATTTTGTTACCTTCTTTTTCTTGTGGGGAAATGCATAGCTTTCAAAATATTTAAACTGAACTGTTGACAATTAGTTTCCTCTTTACGATGACAAAATTGTTCATTATAAAAAATATATTAACCTCTGTTTTGACATTCTTTTGGTAAGGATTTACTTGCTGTACTTTAAGTGTTGCATAAAAATTAATTGACTCTTTCCTTTTCCCTTTATTAATAAAAGCAGGGGTACTATTAAAGGTAACATTGGGACATAGTTTTCTTTAACTTCCAAAATACAACTCGCTGTGTGTTGGACAAGTTTGCCCTGTGTTTCCTCCAGCTCCAAAGGAGTTCCTTCCTTCTGCTTGCTACTCTGTGGCCCAGCAGGCATAGGAAATGTTTTGTGGTTTTCATCTGGGAGGTAGAGAAGTGATTTAACTGGATTTGAGTTCCAGGGTATGTGCCGCAGGGCAAGTGCGGCAACACACGTTGCATTTTTGTGGGATGACACCTCTGTTTTCTCAAGCTTAAGTTTAGATAATGGGGCAGCACCAGATGTACAGAGGAAGGAGTGTACTGTGACTTTTAAAGTCAGTAACAAAGTACTTTGGCACATAGGTACATTTTATGTCTCTCATATTCATTTCCTAGCAAACATGAAAAAAAAACCCCACTTCTTTAAATCTGTACAAACTGTTAGTATAAAATCCATCGTGTTTGCTGTATCTAAGAGAGTATAGATTTTTCGGTTAAAATATACGTGTTAGTTTTGAATCAAGCTATAGATTTTCAGACACAGTGTCCCCAGCTTGCTAGCATGTTTTATCTACAATGGGAAAATCAGAGAAATTGTAAAATTTAGTCTGCTCGTGTTCACTCCGGAGTTCTTTCCAGAGAAAGATTAGATGATGGAGCATAATTTTGGAGCTTGCTTTTATACAATATGGCTTTCCTGAGGGTTTGGTGTTGGTTTTGGGGTTTTTTTTTATTTGTTTGCTTTTTCTCTTGCTAGTTCTCTTCCATGCTTTGTGTCAATTATAAGCAGGCATTTCTGTGGTTTCTTTTTAGAGAATATTCTGGGAGATGAAATAATTTCCCTGTTTGAGGAGATTGTTTGGAAGGACAAAGGAGGGAGCTGGCTTTTGGAAAGGATGCACTAATGAAAGCAGCTTATTTCTCCTGTCAGTTCTGGATATACTACTTGGCTATCTATCCACCTTTACTGTACTCAAGTCTTTAACAAAGAGAGTTTCTTAGTCCTTTGTCTTCCTTTGGAAAGATTTCCTAGAAATCCTGAAGAAAAAATACATATGCAGACGTATTACAGAAATGAGAAAGAAGTAGTTGCTGGAGAAATGGAATAGCAGAGTTTATTAGTTTTTAATATGGAGCATAGCTGGAGTAGTGGGAATTGCAGTGGAGATTTGTTTTTGCTGATAGCTGGAATTAATACAAGAAATTGAAGGGAAGAGGGAGAGCTATGGGAACGTTTCTTTTGCATTAGGCATGAAGCTGTGGGTGATGGGGAAGGCTCAACAGCTCTGAAAAAAAGAGTCTAATTTCTTTTTCCGTGGGTTCTACAACAGATCTCATGAGTATTGAACTTTGGTGAAAAGACGAGTCTCTACACGTTCAGTTTTTCCCTGTGTGTTTTGAGTTGCAGTAGGTTTGGATTTTCTTCCCAGTCTCTTGAAATTCTGCAGGTCTTTTCCCTCTTCCAATCTCTGTCTGAAGACATGACAAATGAGAGTGGTGGTGTATCTTCAAGTACAGCATTCTGAAATAGCACGGTTGTATTGAAAATAATAGTTTTTCACAGTACAAATAAAAAATTGTTGTGGGCATGGTGTTTATATGAGTAGCATGCACTAATATGAAGAGATTGAAACTACTTGTACAGGTACACTAAAGAGAATGAGTTTTAGAAGATTTTTTTGATTTTTTTATTTCAGAAGAATTTATATTGTAGGGCATGGTAGCATTGTTGAAGGTAATGATAATTATATGGCTTACCACATTGATGGCTGGTTTGGGGTTTTTTTGTTGCTGTGTTGTTTTTTCAATTTCCTGTTATGGTCCTGCACTGCAATGTGTTGTGTCCTTTCTCTGCACATTCAGGAAGATTCCTCTGTTTAACTGCTGCGATTGGCTCAGCTTCATCTTTGTATCTTATAATTTAAGAGTTAAAAAATTTGAAACTTTCTGACAAAAGGATCTTTTCATCTTCCTGGCACTGTATGGTGAAGGAAATCTGACAGCATTTTTTAATAAATAGGTCAGCACCACTGAAAAGAGCTCCTCTGAGAAACAGAAGTATGTTAGGTGCCAAATGTAAACTTAATGGTGTTATAATTGCACATGCACTGAAGACCCATTTTGATATACCACCTAATCCTTCTCAGTGACCACACCCCATAATGAACATGCAATTTATACTTGGATATGAAGACAGCATTTAATAACCACTGTATCCTATATATGCTTATGTAATATATGTGCTTTGAATTGATGGTTTAAGAGACAAGAACTTCTTCCATCACTTAAGACCCTAGCAGAGGTTTTACCATTCTGCGCTATACAAAGCTGCAGATTTCCCGACATGCTGCTTCCTGCCAAGCCTTAGAAGAGATCCAGCTTTCATTTTCTAGAAGACTAAATCAGGAATGCGCTGGATTTGAGCTCTGTCCACCTAACTGAAAGCTATTCCAGGTGGGATGCTGCTAGCCCAGTGGTTTGCTAGAGTTGTGGCCAAACCCAAAAGATATTTGTTTATTTCTGTAATTCCCGCTCCCCTTTAAAACGTGTTCCTAAAAGCACTTCACTGCTAGCTGAGCCATTTTCAATTTTTAAATTTCTATTACAAATGGCTAATTTGAATCCGCATGCACAGTTCCTGACTCACCCTCAATAGAAGAGGCAGAGTCAAGGTACCAAACCTTTCCTCCTTGGTAACATTCCCCCTTGTCTGCAACTTGTTCTTGGGGACATTATCTCCTGAGTTGCTTTTCTGCCATTCTTACATATAGTAGAGCTGCTTTGGTGTTTTTCATCTGTGACAAGAGCTTAAAATTAGGGTCTTGCTGTGTTCCTGGTCAAGCCTATAAGACATCTTATAAAATCAGCCCATTTACCTGTGAGAAACAGCTGAGTGGAGAAATGCAAGAGCCATAAAGAAATTAACCCTAAAGAAGTGGGAAATGAGTATAATAATAAAATCTGATTATTTTTTCCCCTCTTCCTACTCATGTGTTTCTTGTACTTCTTAGTTATAAATGCCTTTTTCCAAAAAATATTATTTCAACATACCCCTTTTTTAAGTGTTGGAATTTTTTGCTGTGTCAGCCAGTTATCCCCACAGCCTTTGAATGGTGAAAATACCTTGCTCTGATTTAACTCCATATTTTAGTCTCACTTGTGACTTTACTTACAAGAAAAGTTAAATGGGGAAGAAAAAATTTATGAGTGTGTTAATGGAGTGATTTGACCCTTTCAAAAGCAGTGATTGGATTGGAGTGATTTGACCTTTTTATTTATTTGAAAATAAATTTTGAGTTTGCTAGAAAAATGGTATTTAAAAAAAAAACAAAAAACCCCAAACCCAAAAAACCCAAACAATGTCCCCCCCAACTGAGTAGTCTGTCACAGTCTTGGGCAGGCTGCTCTAGGTGGCCCTGCTTGAGTAGAAGGGTGGATGAGAGGACCTCTAGAGGTCCCTTCAACCTCAGCTGCTTTGTGATTCTGTGTTATTCATCAGTCTTCTCTCCCCAGCCTGTGGCCACAGTTGCATGTCCATCAGGCCCACATCCTTTTGTCACGTATCTCAGAAGCAGAGTACCATTCACTAGTGTAAAATTTTTCACTGTTTATCAGTACTCTGAGAACTTAAATTTGTACCTGTGGTTCCATGTGATGTGCAACTAGTTCATCGTCTTTAGTTCTTCAGTTTGGTTGAAAAATATTTTCATCCACTTTTTCCCTGTTATTTTCTGCCGTTGTGTTGGATAATAATGGCTTGGTTTAATCTGTGTGACATTAATTTTTAGGGAATTGTCCTCACTGTTGAAAACTGACACATGATAGTGTGAGAATGCAAAAACTACTTTGTCCAGGTTGACATCTTTGCTCCAGCTGGCTTCTGTGTTAGCTAACATGTATGTAGGGGGAGAAACAGGAGAGCCATTCACCTTGTTTCTTAGTGTAGATGCATTGAAAAAGCACTATTGGTTTATGCCATGCATTCAGATAGGGGTTTCAGCTTGCAGTATTCAGATGAAATTTCCACACTCTCTCAAGAATGTGAAATAAGGTTATTTGTCTGTAGAGTACACTATAGGATTGATTCATTATGTTAGTTTTTTCCAGAATTTGCAATTTTTTCTTTTGTCTCGAACACATGCTTATATGGTGGTCACATTTCACAGAGTCATCCAGTAAGCTTAAAATTTAAAAGTTGCTAGTGAATTAAAGCTAGAAGTGGATTGACTGATTATTCCTTGTAACTCTTTAATAACAGAATTTATTTATGCCCCACCTAGACTTTCAGTGTGACCCAGTGTAACACCACATAATTGTGTGGCACCAATAACCACAAAAAGAGGAAGATGGCACCCTGAAGATGGGAAGCGGGAAGAACAGGTTGATGGTAGAGGAGGGCTCGTGGAGACTGGCTGCAACAGGTTGGCTGTGCTTTTCTGGCTGCAGCTTTAATCATTAAGCTGGAAAGCACAAATGAAAGGAATACATAGGAGCCCATAAAGATTTCAGCCTGTCACTGTTGGTGCACGCCTGTCTTTCATTCTCCCAAATACAATGTTCCTGTGTATGCCTGTGTATGTCTCCAGCTCAATACTCCACTCTTCTTTCAGTTACTTTCATCTGCTACAGCTGGATTCAAAGAGGCTGCTGATCAGCATGTTGTCACGGTGCAAAGCAAGGTCTCCTGTCTTTCACTGAGATCTCAATTGAGCTTCCAGCTACTGATCTGCTTAACCACCGGGTGCAAAGCGGCCACTGATGTCAGATAGTTAATAAGCATTTGCTGCTGATCAGCTACTGCAAAATCAGCTAGGGCCAGGTACAGCAGTGGCTGCGTAGCATGTGGAGCTGTGGTTGCTGTAGTTTGCAGCAGCTGATCAGAAGTCTTGGAGATAACCAGTTTTCTCCTGGGAGGGGACAGAGATAGGACTAGTTAGCTGCCTGGTTGTAGCTGTGTTTTGAAACAGTGGTTATCTGTGGTTACTGGTGGTGACCTCCTGGTTCCAGCATAAGTGGAGCAGTAGTGGTGTGATCTGGAGCTGGGAGCAAATAGAGAACTTCATGGTTTAAAGGATGCTGAGCAAGGTATAAGCAATGAACTTCATCAGATGCGGGTTTGAACACCAGACACTGAGCAGTTTCTGCTTACCTACCAGCTTTTGTCTGACAAGATAGGAACAGGGACACTGCTTTGATGTGGCTCTCTGCTCCCCATTTCACACCCTCTCTGTCCTTGCCTTCAGAGATTCCCAGGCCGACTGTCGGTGGGCTACCCAGCATGTGGAGGTGAGCCAGTCCAGTGCTCTTCTCGTGGGCTGCCAAGACAAGAAGTGGCAGCCACTCTGGGCTCTCTTGTACGGAGAAGGGAGGCATGCCTGGCAAGTTCTCACCTACCCAGGGTGGCAGGATGTGTCTGGTGATGAGGCCGTGTGGTGTTTGGGCTTGCCATGAAGCACAAAGGAAAGGTTGAACTGTGATATGGTGGAAGGGCTGGATAGCAAATAGATGAAAATTGTTTCCAGCATTGTATTTCGGTTTTAGTCTTCTGTGGCAAGGTCTAACGACATTAACTTTCACAATTCTGGCAGAACAGCTTTGTGCTATCCAAAATATTGCTGCCAAAAATCCTCTGTGTTGACACTGTGATTGGAAGGATGTTTTTCTCTCAAAGCTAGCAACTGCTAAGAGATTTGGAAGAGTAATTCAGGGTGTTACCTGTGCTTTGTTCTGCAGATGCCCTTTTGCAAAACTGTAAATCCCAACCTGCCCAAAGGAGCTCTTTAAGTGATGTTATTCGCTTGGTTCAAGTCAAACAGTTTGACATTCTTTGAACAGAAGCATTATGTGAGGTTGACGGTCTGTATTCCTGTACTTCAGCTCAGAACTTGAATTTCGTCTCTGCCACAAGCACGCATGGTTTGTTTTCAAATGCTTTGCAAATGAATATTTTATGAGGTAGCTGTGGCCAAATGCTGCAGGATGGCCTTTGATATGCTTCGTAGCCAAGCGGCTTTAGTTGTGTTGGCAGAGCCCTTTGGTGGGAGCGCAGCCTGCGCCAGCAGAAGCCAGTCCTGCGGGCATTGCCACCCACTTCTCCCACGTGCCGTCAGCCAGCCCGCTCTAAGCTCAGTGGCGTCCCACCAGCTGTTTGCTTTAGTGGCCAAGGGGTTCCCCTTCATCCCCTTCCCAGCCAGGAGAGCAGAGCCCTGTGGGGTGCGTTTTGCCTTTTTTGGCAAACTCGATCGTGTGCCGTAAGCGCCTGCGTGATTTTAGGTCTTGCTTTGCAGAATGTGACAGCTCTTTGAGAGTAATAAAGTTAGCCAATTACAACATAATATTATCCTAATCCATATCACAGTGTGGGAGAGCTGTGACGAAATTAAAGAATTGCTTGTATGAATTTCAACGATATCTCTAAATACCTTTTTTTAAAAGTACCGCTTAGTAAAAGTAACTGATTTACTTAGGCATAGAGTGGGACATTTCTAAATCAAGAGCCACAGCTTCCCGTTTCTGTTGGTCAGTAATACTTTTGCTAATCAAGGTACTTGAGGAAAAAGCCTTTGTGTTTTAAAGTACCAACTTACTGAGCATGAAGGAAAAATGTTGTTACACTTGTCTAACCTAATAGTATTCAAAAGCCTGGTTAGGACTGGTAGATGCACTGCCAAATCAGAATGTGCAAACAGGTCTTTTAATCTGATTAGGTCCCTAAAGTGTTGATATAATACAGACCAATAACTCTCCTGCAGGAAATCCAGCTGTTTGAGATTGTTGCACAAGTAATGCAGTAGTAATAAAGCGTCTTTTTTTTTCCTCCTCACATGCTGTCCAGAGCTTTTCACTCACCATTGATTTGAAACACTCACAACTGTGCCCAGTATTTTATCTTCATTAAAATAAAAAAAGACGACCAGCCCCCATGGCTTGAAAAGGCAATTGCCTGTGGTGGACAGGAACCCCCTCTGATGGAAGTCGCAGAGTGGTGGCAAGACAAAGGCAATCATATTTTTGTGTCATTTTACTTGTTTCATGATGAAATTTTCATTAAGACAGATGTATAAATTCTTCCAAAAGCTAAACTAACCTTCATGGCCTATATTTGAAATGCCAATTTTCAGTTCTTCGCTTTTGCAGTGAATTCATCTGCTCCATCACTGGGGTTCAGCAACCCAGAACCACTCAGTTAAGAGACCCATCATGGGAGAGGCTGTCGTAAGGTGGAACTCCTTGCTGCAGGTTGTTGGGAATTCCCACAACTGAGTATGTTTCAGAAAGCAATTAAACACAGTTGTGAAAGGAAAATTCACCAGGATTATGGGATGCAGATACTGCCTTTGTCTAACTCCTCAGCCGCAGCCAGGGAGATGGGGTGGGAGGTGCATGACTGTGAGCACTTGCCCTCTTCCTCCTTACCCTGGGGTGAAGGTGGGATGCTGAACTAAACAGGGCTCCACAAGGCCCTGGAGAGGGCTGGGGGTGTTTGGGTTCTTGGCCCCCTCTGCTGATAACCGGCGGAGCTGTGATGAGTATCAAGCTGTTTCTGATGGTAACAGGACTCTAACCCTCCTCCTGCAGCCTAGAGAAGTTCTTTGTTGAGGGATATTGTTTCCAGAGGAGCCTTCCAGTTTACCTGCAGTTCGATCTGGCATTTCCCATGGCCCAACAGCTTTCCTCACCTGTAAGGAGAGATGCACATTGGAGGCAGCACAAAGGTGTTGTTTTTTTTTCTTGCAGGACAGCTTCATCTTCCTGTTTTTCTTACAGCGCTATGGTTTAGGGGCTTTAATTCTCTGGCAGGTGGTATACTGTATGTTTTTCAAGCCCTGCATCTTTTTGGCTCTTAGGATACCCTCTGCTCTCTGACTCTATAAAGCTGCTAAAAAGCTATTTTTCTAATTTCTGAATTGAAATTCCCTTGAATTTTTATTGCACAATGTCATCATGATTCAGCTTTGTAGAATACGTCTTACTTCCACAGGTCATCTTGTTCCATGCTCTTTATAAGATACTCACTTTCAATTTTAATCCTGTGATGCAACAACCCTCCTGAGTTGTCTGTTGTAACTCAGAATTTCAAATGTAAATGTTGCTTTAACATTACTTCTGGTTATCTCTAATCTCAGAGTCTTGTAACAAAATCTCTTGGAGAGTTCATGCTCTTTTGTCTGTGCTTTTTATTTCAAATGCGTATTTTCTTGGAAGTGGTTGATGGTATAATATTTGGAATTTACTTAATAATCAGTGCTCTTCTGAAGAACTTGGTGAAGTCTAATATTACCATTCAAATAGGCAGGTGAGAGCTTTGGAGATTGGTAATTTGTACCTTTTAAAAAGCCGCACTGCCTCGCTTTTGTCTCAGAATTTATTATGCTTCCCAAGTATAATGTGACATACTGAATAGGGCAGGGGGTGGGGACATTGTCTTCAGCTGACATGCTGTTATCAGCGGGACTGTGTTTCTGGACACAAGATTTTGCAGTCATTGGTCGTCCGAAGAAAGCCTTTCCATCTGAGGATTGGACAAGAAGATGCGTCAATTTGCTGCCCGTCTCCAAGGTACTGGTGATGCTGCCTCCACAAGCTGGCTAACGTCACAGCTCCATCACCCAGCGGGGTGTGGGCTTTTTTCTCCTCTTCTCTGTTTTAATTCTGTATTTGCTTCCTACTGCATTTCTTAATCTGTCTTCTGCCAAATGCTAACAGCATGATATTTTGCAATCATTTAGGTGAATACAAGAAGGACGAACTCCTGGAAGCTGCTAGGTGAGTGCTGCTTAGAATTTAAAGCATATTTTGGGGGTGGAAGCAGGGAGGAAAAGGGATTTTTAAAACAGTAATGTTTTGTCATTGCCTTTCCATGAAATGATGCAAACAAACCACTTCATTAGCATAAATCTCTTCGGACTTTACAGCCTGGTACAAATGGAAAAGCCTGTTTATGTAATTGAAATCCCCCGCTATGGTGGTTATAAGGTTAATAGTGAGTTTTTGCTTTAAGCTGCTTAAATCCTCTCTATCATTTTGTGACTGTTCTTTTTAGGAGCAAATTAAATACTGGAATTTTTCTTTTCTTTTGGTTTTTACTGCTACCTTGGGAAATATTTTAAAAATTGGCTTTATCAGAACAGAGCATATAAGGAAGCCTGTACAAAAGGTGTAAAGTTCAGTCGTATATTCCAAAGATGCTTTCATCCTTCCTTCTGACAGCACAAAACTGTTTTATATGGACTGTTAACCCTTCTAAAAAATTTCTAGATATTGGTATGTAGTTGTTTCAAATGTTATGGGCCATATGCTGTGAAAATGTTTTTAATTTAGAACACTTAATTCGGCAAATGGCTTTCAGAGGATCTGTAAAATTAGATAAAGGAAATAGAGGATGAGGTTAAGGAGAGAAATTAAGAGGTGTTTTTGCATCATCTTTTGTAATACACTTAACTACAAATTTAATGTTATTTTCTGTATTTACCCTTGGGTTTGAAATGTTCAGAAGATCCTTTAGCCATCTGACATTTTCCCTGGAAGAATACAAATTTCAATATATGATACTTTGATATCCAGCTCCTTAGCAAATGTTTTGCAAAGAGCTCTGTCTTTTTTCCCCCTTTCTGTAATTTTCTCCTCTCCATTTACAGGAGTGGTAATGAAGAAAAACTGATGGCTTTATTGACTCCTTTAAATGTGAACTGCCATGCAAGTGATGGGCGTAAGGCAAGTTAATACCTGCTTTATATTTCTATGATTCAAGAAAGGCCAAATTAACCATACTGGGAAGCATAAATGTATAAACTAAGAGACTATATGCAGGGAAAACCTGTGATGTCTTTTCACCAGGAAATTAAATGCTGTTGCACTTGATGCTGGCAGTTGTGACAGATCAACAGTCAGCGGACATGAATTTTGTGTGTGTCTTTTTGCTTTTAAATGTCAGACCCTTGTGTACATGCAAAATCAAACCTTAAGACCTTTTATAAGAAAACCAAAATGTACTATTGCAGATGAATAAAATAACTGAGGGAGGAAAGTTGTTATTTGTATTTGAACATTGTCTCAGGGAGGTGGTTGGTATTCGGCTTAGCTCCTAATGCCCTGCCACGTAGACTGGCTGTGTATTGATATGCTTAACACCTTCTGCATTCTCTTAAATTTGACATTATTGTTTTGACTTTCTCTGGCAGGGATGTTTGAATGAGTTAAATTAAGGATTAGGCTGAAAGTGGAGGAGGGAGGAACATACGGAGTGAGAAGTAGATCCTATGATTTTTGATGTCTTAGACATCAAGATGATGGTGTGTCTAGACTGTTGGATTTACAAATGTTGGTTATTTTTAATTTTTTTTACTGTGTACCAGAATGTTCTTAATCTGCATCTCTTAAAAATGTCTCTCACATGTAACAGTACATCTCACTCTTTGAGACAAAAGCATAGAAGTATTTTCCTTTATAGCTTTCTTTATTTTTGGTGGAATGTATTGGAGCGTAGTGGAAACCTCCTGCCCATTCTGGAGCTGTTGTGAAACAGGCTAGTTCCACTGCAATCAATGGAGATAGGCCAGTTTATGCTGCCTGTTCATTAAAAGAAAATTGTTGCTGATTATAAAAATGTAGTTCCATTGTGAAAACATTGCTGGTCTTAATACACATTTTAAAATGTTTTCTCAATTCCAATGCCTGTGATACCTACTACATGAAAGAAAACCCAGCCAGTTTTCTGCTTGTTTACATCTATCACTGATTGGAAGTTCTATGAATTGTCCAGGTTTTTAAAACAATTAATTTTATGATCTGAGGACAGGCAAAGGAACAAGGGCTTTATTTAGGTCAGCCGTGTCAGAACTGATGAAATACTCCCCATATTTTAAGATTAAACATATTGCCTATAGTTCTTCGTTTCCCTTTTCTTTTTTAAAGACTCTACCATTCACATGAGATTGTATTTAGGTATTAATAGTGTGCACTATGTTGTTATAATTAAGCATGGTGGTATAGAGTGGTGCATTATTAAGTAATTGAGTCCCCATTGCTATTGATCTAAGGCCAAAGGCAGAGTTGTAATTTCTATCAATATGGAGAGGAATAAGCCCTTGCAGATATGTTATCCAGAATATTCATCACTCAACCAAAAAAAAAAAAAAAAAAAAAGCTTTTAAAATTCACATTTAGTGGAAAATGTTTATGTATTATTGCAACCTCTGAATTAGTTTGAAAATTTATGCCCAAAGCTCAGAAAGCATATTGCAGTTACAGCTAATCAATGTGGACACTTTGATAATTTGTTTGTGTGTTTGGTTGTTGGTAAATGCACTGGTTATTAAAACTCAGTTTAAGTTGGCTTGCCATTGATATTAATTAACTTTTTTAAATGATGTGTACCATATTTTTTTTTTTCCCCACTGTATGTGTACAGACGGTTTAAGATGAAGTAATTCTCTATATAACTGTTAAGTATTTCATTTTTAAGGCAAAGCTTTCAGGTCCTGTACTAGTGCAAGACCACTTGGGGTTTAATCATTCTAAGCTCTGCTGCAAATTAAGTGAACTTTTCAGCCTACAGCACAACATTCTTATAAATGAAAGTCTCCGCTGGCGTAGCTGCCTCCAATTGGCCTATGCTCATTTACACTAGCTGAGAATTTGTCCATTTTGGAAGTTGGTTTTTGCCTTTCTTGATGCTTTTCGTAGTTGTTTTTTGCAGATCCCGTGAGTTTTGAAGCCTTAAACCTATCACAGTGTAAGGCCACAGCCTTAACGCAGCTGTCAGGGCCGGGAAGTGCAGACTCTCTGGAGTGGCCTGGGATTCTCAGCATCGCACTTACTCTGCAGCACTGACGTATCCCCAAACTGTTATGAACACGCTTCTCCAGTTTGTGCGTTCCTCAGCTTTGCACATTTCTGAGATGCCCAGCGCTACTCTCATAAGGGAAGTGAATAGCGGAATAGTCAGGATATTGTTAATCACTGTAGTGCTTATTTCATTGCTGTATGCAGTTTGCCTTTTTTTTTTTTTTTTTTTTTTTTTTTTTTTTTTTTTTTGGGTTTTTTTCTGCTTCCNCAGTTTTCCTTTTTTTTTTTTTTTTTTCTTTTTTTTTCTTTTTTCCTGGGGATCTCTTCTGTGTCCCATGCATACTAACATCTGGAGTTCCTGGATTTCCCAAACACCACGTCTGCTGTGAGGGTATGCTTTATAGAACAGATAAAAGGGATGGAAAACTGACAGTAGCTCACTGGTTTGAAAACAGCTCAGGTTGGAAATAACAAAGACTTACTGCATTCTGTGTGCTGCTTGCAGCTTTTTTGAGAAGTATTGATAGCCACAGTCTGATTCCTACTGAACAGGAGTCCATGCTGCTAAAAGTTACAGCTGGTGCTGATAACCATCGCTGCACTATTTATTTAGCATAGGGGTCAAAGACTGAATAGGAGTGAAAACTGAACTTACATCTTCCCCTCCAAGCCATAGCTTAGATAGATTACATGAGCTTTGTAGAAATGTTCACATTACTGAAGCTCTTCAGCTGTTGCCTGAAGAGGGAATTCATTCTGTCTTGCTACCCTTGTAATTATTTTCTGGAGTGAAAAATGAAGGAGCATGTGCAAAAGAAGGACACAATTGTATATGTCAGCTAAAGCATTCCTGCATACCAAGGATCTATGTAATTTACGGGTTTTTGTTTTGATGACCAAGGTAATTCAACAATAATATTTCAGAGAAACAACTATTTAATTGAGCTAGGTAATGGTTGATTTTTGAGTAAGTATTGGCTTATGTGCCTGTTGAATATATATGAGGGCACAAATAACAGAGCTATACAGTGCAGAGCTATATGGTACAGTGTATGCAAATGAGAGTGTTATGCAAGGGTAAGATTTCACAAGAACTGTTGTTTTTTAAACTACCCTATTTGCTTGCTTTTTAAAAAGCAATGCCTGAGCTGAAATATAATAGTAATTTTTCATGCCATTTAGCCTTGCTTTGTGGTGTTTTTTTTTTAACAGGAGACTGAACAAATCACAGAATTGTTAGGATGTGGTGTTGTGTGTAACATAAAATTTGCATGTTACATCACTCCTGTTTAGATTGCTTCGCAAAGTATTTGCTCTGTCAAAACAGAACTTGGACAAAATGCTCATGGGCACCTGCATATTTCCAATGGGTCTGAAATTTCACTGTGACCTGCCTCTGAGCTCTGCCAAACTGTTCGGTCTTTATGTAATCTATAGAAGTAATGACTTCTAGAAGACATCCTACAGTATTGAAGTTAACATATGGTACTGAACTTTCACAGTGTTAAGAAGCCAAGCCACCTATTACACGTCTATGTAAACCTATGAAGGCTCCAGAGACTTGCTTTACATCCCCTGTTATTTTCCCTCAAGTATTTTTTTTTTTTCCTCTGGGGCTGTGTTTTTCAAGACTCAGTTGTGGGTGAATTTTCAAAAAGATTTTTTTGACTATTTTAAAACAACAGGTTCCTATCTGCTACTGGAAGCTAAAGCTCTGTATTATTTTGTCATGGGAGCTGTTTTTCTGACTTGTTAAAACAGTCACTGCTTACCTTATCCAGTAGTTAGTGGCAAGAGACAGGCTAAAAATAGAACGTATCGTGGTTGCAGGTTGAGTTGAAGCCATCTCTTAGCCTTCTCATTTCCTTTAGAAAGCTGTTGTGGACACTTGAAAGGTGTTTCAGGAAGAAATTGATGTTGCCTCCATTTTTAAAATACAGAAGTCTCTGAGCTAATAAGGAAGCACTGACTTTAGCAATTCAGATGAGAACTCTTCTCTACAAGGCAGCCTTCCCACATCACATCTTGACAGCTTTCCAAAGTGAACTGCATCCAGCTGACATGGTAGCTATTAGCAATGGGAGGTTGGATTTTGTTTTGAAGTTGAATTTTTGCTGGTATATAATATCCTTCTCCTGTACTACATTACGCATGCTCAGATCATGCCAGCACTAAAATGCTCAGGTGTCAGTTGAATAAAACCTTCTCTTTGTGCAAGGGAACCCAACTCCTCTGATCAGGAGTTACTCAAAAACCAGTTTGTTTTGCTCTTTTCTCAAGGTTCATCTCCTTTCAATTAGATCAAATATCTGAGATTTTGAGCTCTTTGGAGCACAAAACAATTATTTTTCTGTAAAATAAAATGCATACTTCATATTTTGAAAGTAGAGTTTCCATTGATCTGTTGCAGCTGCATTTTGTGTTTACATTTTGTGTGAACTATATGAAAAACAGAGAATACAATGGTGTTAAACTGTGAACAGCTTGGTCTCAGGGATTTATTCAGCATGAGGCAGGAACTACTACCAGAAGGCAGCACAGGATGCAATTCCTCCACAGCTACGTTGTTTTCCTTCCTGCATTTTCCCTCACTGCCTTGCTCCTTAGAAACTAGAAATGTGGAAATTTCTGCAACAAGTGAACAAGGGAGACTGCAAACAATGCACTTCAGGTCTTTCCCAGTGCAGGACATCCAGCACTGTGGATGAGGCAGTGATCCCATGGAAAAAAATAATAGGCAATTATTTATTAAAAGGCCATTTCTAGCATGTATGCAGCCCTACTGCATTTTATTTCACTATAGCCTTTTGGCTCCTAGTGACCTTTTCTTTGTTTATTCCCAGTTATCAGTCCTTACAGCTCCCAATACCAGTCCTTAGTTCTTTGTATTATGCCTCTCCAACACCTTTGTTGTTATGCCTTTCCAACCCAGATGTAGACAACCCTGGATTCGGAATACCAGTAGGCAGGCCTTTGCATTAAACTTTGAGAGTCATAGGAAACGTACTTGCCTCTTGGGTTTGAGGCTATTTCTTCAGCCCATTCCTTGCTGCTGTACAGACATTTATTTTTCTTGTGCATGGCATCATCCAGGCTCATGGATGCAGAGTAGCAGATGTAAGAAATCCAACTCCGAGAAGGTGTGCAGTGTGATGCTGACTACAAGCAGCCCTGGCCTGAAGCAACTCCTGCACAAGATCTTGGGTGGGTGTGTTTTGTGGAGAGGACGGAGTGCCCCTCAGCTCCTACTGTGGGGGACATCTCTGATACCAATAATGTTCTGCTGGATGGGGTTGCAGATTCCTTCGCTTGCTTCCTCTGCTTCTTTCTCTCTATTGAGAGATCAGCCTTTATCAGCCTCTAAACAAAGGGCTGATAAACAGAAATTTAATTCTAACAAGATGAAGTGAGTTAGGTCTCCTCTTACCAGGGAGTCTCCAATTTGCTGCTGGTAAGTGGATTTGCCAGCCCTGTTCCAGGGTTGTGGTTGTTCTCAACCATTTTCATGAAAAATCCTGCAGTTCAAAAGAAAATTGGTATGCCTTCCATTTTCTGAGTCTGTATGGAACAATCAATCCATGTTTTCACAAGCTTTTTCTTTACAGTTATTAAACCTACAGACTTGAGCAGAGGTTGAGATTCTCTTGTAATCATCTTGGCTCTAGGAGCTGGGGGTTGAAGAAAAACACCATGCATTGCAAGAGTTGTGAACATATTGTATAAACCTTCACAATTGTGCGTATTTTTCTTGTACTACATTAATACAGAGGAAAACTAATACCACATAAATCTATAGGTCTGTTTGTTCTATAAATTGGCATACCAATAATATTCAGATGAGTATGGAACATCTTTTGGAAGAAATTATTTCACATTTAATAAAAAGAGTGGCGTTTAAATGTTACGAAAATACACGCTTTCTACAGACAAAAGCTGCATATTTGAGCAAAAGGCTTGCAAGCAGATATGTGATGCAAGGCATTTTTGTCATACCCAGGGGCATGTCTGTATCTCTGTGGGTACTCTACACATGTATTTTTTTGTCACGCGTAATACATTATTTAGTGTCACAATGTACAGCTTATCTTCCCCAAGATTTAGTGAGCTTTTTCTGCTGGTATACATTGTTTTTTGTTTGTAGATCTATCAAAAGTCTCTAGTCTCAAGGCTTATCGGCAGCAAAAAGTAACTTGTGCGGAGGAGAGGAGCAAAGGAATCATACATTGAAACCATGTTAACAGTTTACTGTGTATATTCTTGGTTCAGAACAAGTGCTTTCTCCTTGATTAGTCTAATAAAAAAATTAGATATATAGAAAATTATTTAACTTGAAAATGTCATTTTATTTCAGAAAAAAAGACAGCTCCACATGGAGTAAATCCAAAACAGTTATTCCAGAACAATTGGGTAGACAAGCCCTTGCTGAATCTGCTCACTTGCTGCTTACTAGCATAAGATGTCAGTCTGGTTTTGATGAAGTACTATAAAACCACTTTTGTGGGTGGGAAATGTGCAGATTTGGGGCTCTTCATTTCTGGTCCTGCAAAGATTAGCCAGAGGTTTCATGATGCACTATTACAGCTTTTTGGAACTGCAGGTATCAAAATAAGCAGTAATGATGTACTCTGCTAGCTAATGTTTGCTGGCATAAAGTTGGCCCTGACTGATGGCTTCTCAACACTGTTGACACTGATCTTGGATGTGTTTCATGAAACACATGGTATATCTAGGAGTGTGAGTGTGTATATTTATATATGTGTATTTATATACATAAATATATCAAAACCCATTTAAAAGTATATAGGTATATATATGCCTTTATATACTCACATATATATTCTTATACACTTTTATATATACCTAGTTATGTGTACTTACACGTGCATGTGCATGTATTTCAAAGAAATAGCGAGGTAGTGTGCCTGCCTAAGGGAAGATATGAGCCAGCACCCCCCTATTTCTGCAAGCTAATTTTCTGGGGATTGAGGGAGTATGGAGAGCAAATCTATTTCTGTTTAAAACAAAAATATTATTCTGAAAGCTTATTGTTTAAAAAAATTTGGGATTTATTCTCTACAGTGGTCAACCACCATTGCGTTCTTCAAGTGCTACAATTATTTGTGCTCCCTCTGCAGCCTCAGCAGTGACCCATATGTATGGGTATGGGCATGTATACAGTCGTGACAGAACACATCATCAGCTGTTCCATGGCAAATGACCTGTATATGCTCTTATCCCACCTCAGGTATGAAGTCATGCACAGTACCTGAGTAAACGGAATGAAAAGGGACAGTTGGGGCTTGGACTACGAGCCAGTCTCCAGAGCTTGCTTCCAACCTCAGTTACTCTGTGATACCTTGGTGCCCCACAGTGATGTATTTATATGGTCCATACTCCCAACTTTGATTTGGATGGAAGGCTTCACAACCTTAGAGCCTATTCCTGCGAATACTATAAATAGGATTGATAGAGGGAAGAAGATGGACTAAAGTCCTTCTAAGCAACTTGTCTCTAAAAGAGTATAGGCCTCAGTGGTGAAAATGGGTACTGTAGGTCAGACGTGGCCATTTTTATACTCTTTTCAGTTATATCTAAACTTCTCTAATTGAGATAGATATTTTAAATCAAAGTCTACATGCAAAATTAAGGGTCTTTCCTGGATTTAGGTAATGGAGCACTGTGAAAAAGGTGGCGTTTCCAGCATTACAAAAAGGTAAAAAAAGCAAATGCCATAATGTTCATGATGTGCCTGGGGCTGAAGTGCCCAATGCAGCACACATGTAAAAGGAACATTTAAAAATGACCACTGCTGTGTTTTGCCTTTAAAACAACATTTTGTTTGTTTAGAAAGATAGTTCCCAGGATTCACATATGTCAGAAATAATGACAAGTTATGTTCTTTCTTATGCTGTGATCTTATCTTATTTCATGAACCAAGCACAGTCAAAGTGGATAACACCAGAATACCTCCCCCAGCTTTGTATAGTATGGATGACTTGGCTTAATTTCTATCCCTGGTGTCATCTGTAGCCCAAGATGATATCTTTTGAATAAAACGTAAAACCTGCTCTAAGTTTCTGTTATGAGGTCTTAAATATTTTCCTCCAAAAGTTTCAGTGAGTATCTCTTGATTTGTTTTCATTTTCTTCAAAAATTATTCAAAGTCTAGTCTTATGTCCACAAATAGAAATTGTGCACTTGAAGGACTGGAAAGAAACTGTTTACTCCCTAGTCATTTTCTCATTCTGTTTTGTTCTCTAAAAATCAGGAAATCTCATTTGTTAGGTCTTAATCAATGTGCTCTTCAGGAAACCTTCAAATGTGTGTGGGTTTTCTATACCTGAACTGTTTCCCCTTGATGATTAGCTTCACGCAGGGGATGGCTTCTTGCATTATGCTATTATCTGTCTACTGTCAAGAGAACACAAGCCGAAGTGGCAGATTTGGGCAGAGCTGCCACTTAATATTTTAGGTACATCAACTAAATCCTGTGGTCTGAATTTGGCTCTGTCAGCTCTCAGAGCATCCAGAAATTGAGTACTGATGATGATTCTTCTTCTGTGATTTCGAGAGTGGAGTCCTTTCCTTCACAGAGCTTGCTGAGGTTATGTTTTTGAAAAGTGGCAGCTCAATCCATGGGCTGTATGCTTTTGATTTCTGTATGTGGTTGACTATAGTGAATGTTGTAGATGCCATTTCTATCCTTGGTGTCACTTCCCTCTCAAAATCCTTGCGTGTGAGAGGTACTGAGAAGTAAACTGCTCTGCTTTCTTGTTGCTTTTTACTTTTGAATGTGGCATAAGACTATTTTGTGGCCTCCCTCAGTTGTCAGACCTATCATTTAGTTGTACCCTCTGTTTCCCATCTCTGCATGCTATCATGCATCCATCTCAGGACCTAACATCATCTTCCTCAAACTATTGGTGAGGATTAACTTAAAAACCTGTTGGGTGCCCACATAAACTGTCAGTTGGATTACCCTTATGCACGTGCTTGTTGACTGCTTCAGAAAAAGAGTTTTAAAGTTAGAACTTCCCTTAACAGTATTTGACTCTTCCCAAGCAGATCATGTTTCTCTAGGCATTCACTAATTCTAGCTGCTGTTATACTACGTTTTTCCAGGTAAGGACATCAAGATCACAGGCCTGTAGTTCCCCAAAACATGTTTTAATGATTGGTTTGCAACTTTTGGGTCTTCATGTACCAAGATAATCTCAAGTGAAGTTCACATACCACTAGTAATTCACCTGTTTACTTCTCCAGCACTCTCTTGGGTGAATGCAGTCCCATCCTGGTAATTTCTTGACGTTCATTTTGATTATGGGTATCATTACCTCTTTTAGGCTTAATTTAGTTTCAGACAGATCCCTTGCCAAGCTTCACCGTGCTGCTAAATATGCACATGCTCCCTTGCCAGGGTCCTGGGGTAAGAATTACCTGTTCTAAGATGTGTACCATGCAAAGAGTTCCTGTGGTTCCTCCACAATGACTCGTCGCCTGCAAGAGCTCAATTTCTCACCCTAGCATCACCTTGCCCCACTGGACTGTCTGGTGGATTTTGTGCTCCTGGTGGGTTGGAAGAAGGATTTGTAGCTGATTTGAATTCATTTTGCTAGTCACTGTTTAAACTGTTTTTGCCTGTCTTAATTGTATTTTTACCTTTAATCTGCTGGGGTTTATGATCCTGGTGATTTTCTTCAGCTTGTAAATTCAACTTTTTGAATGCTGCCTTCTTAATTCAAGTAATCTCTTTTAGTTTGCTGTTTGTCATACTGGCTTCTTTCAGTTTATCAAGCCCTTCCTAGTAGAAGGTATGCATTAGCACAGCATTTCCAGTATTGTCTCCATTGGTAGTCTTCATGCTGTCTCTAAGGACTTAATTCTCTTAGCTACCACTTTTAGCTTATTGTTAAAAAACTTACCAATTTTTTCATAGATTCCCTTTCTGAAGGTTAGTGTGGTCATGCTGGATTATTTTAGCAAGCATTTCCCCTGCAGATAAGTTGAATCTTAGTATGTAATAGTCACTGTTGAAGAGCAACTTCTACTGCAAGGTTTTGCACCAGGCGTTGCTTGTTACTTGATACCAGCTCAGTACCAAGTGTGTTTACTCCTGTGGCCTCCTTAGCCAACTTCTCTGTAAACCAATCCCTGACAGCATCCAAATATTTTTATCTCTGTTGCACATTTCTGTGTGATACCTGCACAGTTTGTATGGCGGTTATGTTTGTCACCCAAAGCCATTTTTCACCACTTCCATTTTCTGCCTGTGCTGCCACTCTGATTTCTCTCAGCACATCAGTTACCACTTGTTAATACGCCCCCATCACTGTCGTCATGGGTTGTATGGATAATTTAGTGATCAGTTTAACTCTAAAGGAAAAGAACTACAAATACTTATGTGCCAAGAGAGGTATATTTACATAACCATTTCTAAAACTAGTGTGTAAGTTGACTGAGCAGGCAGCAGATGAACAATAGAAGGGGAGGAAAATGCCAAAATAGGGCATTGTAATTGATGATGGATGTGTCATTGATGAACAAGAAAATTGAGGTTATTTGATTAATCTTTTCTAAGTAATATAATACACTTCTACTTATGAGAGACTTACTTCTTACCGATGAAATTCTTTAGAATATTCATATTCTAATAACCATAACTATTCAATTTTGAAACAGACTAAAAGGAAGTACAAGATAAATTCTCTGTCTTTTTTCCTACATTTTGCAAGGCTCTTCTTCAAAGGAACAGTGAAGTCTACTTGACTGGATTATAAAGGCATTAAATTCTAAAATTTGAAAATTATCACTGTAACACAAAAAGAGCATTTTGTGTATTTAATTTTGTGAATTATTTTAGATGTCATGTTTTAATTTCATTCTAAAATATCAGGCGTAAATATTTGTTTCACACTGAGCACTGAAGCTGAAATGCAATCAATTTGCAAGCATTGTTCTTAGCAGGATTCATTCTGACCCTACTTTCAATAAAATGAATGAAGTTGCTAGTTTGTATGTCATGTTAACAGAGGGAATGGTCAAATTAATACATTCTGAGAATTTTTTCTTCCTTCTTAATAATGTGAAAATCTTATGAACTGAAGCCTGTAAAGTTTCTACTCGAAAGGGGAAGAAGGAGAAGCAAAGTAAATGTGTAAAGACAGAATGGGAGAAATGGTAAAAATAACAAGAAATATAAAGAGGGAGTAAAAGATTGTTAGTTGATTGTAGCAGGAAAAAGATTTTGATAGCAAGTGGGAAAAGAAGAGACCAAACCAGCAGAGTTTTGGTTCTCTGGTGTTCCAGTGTGCATTCTCTTCAAACTGTTTAATGCTGCATGCAGGCCTTCCCCAGACATCTGGCATGGCTGTTTGGAGAGGAGCCTCTTGTTAACACTTGTTTGTGCTGCCAGAGCAACACCAAAATATTTCATTAAAAAGAGGGAAAAGCAGCCTGAGCAAATAAAGAACAGGGTTCTATAGCTTCTCACACTGGCTGACAGGAGAGATAAAAATGTATTTGTGCTGGAAGAGAGGTGAAGGTTGTCTCATCCTACTCTCCTGGAGTGACAAGCATTTGCAGCTTGCAATTTGATGAGATTGACAGGTTGAGACTTGGGCTTTGGACTGTGCTGGCTGGCGCTAAGATGCTTTCAAAAATTCTGCAGAAACTTGGCTGTCCATGCCCTGTTGCTCAGACCAGCAGCAGCAACAGCATCTGTTCTTGCATCTTCCCATGCACTAAACTTAAATCACAACTTCCAGCACGCAATTTAACAAATGAAATTCCAGCTGTTGACACGAGACAATCCTGCGCGTCTGTGTGCTCAGTCCACCAGCCCAGATGAGTTTGTTCTCTAGCTGGTAGGTGTTGCCAGCTGCTCCTTAGTGTACTAGAGGTTTGAATACCCTCTGATGACTTGAATAATA
Source organism: Aramus guarauna (assembly GCA_013400195.1). Lineage (NCBI taxonomy): Eukaryota > Metazoa > Chordata > Aves > Gruiformes > Aramidae > Aramus > Aramus guarauna. The sequence goes on along the minus strand of VXBL01010162.1, from coordinate 212,948 downwards.
TCACAGGGACAATTTCTTTTTCTTGCCTTTGCCTCTGCAGTAGCCAGTCATGCCTCAGTGCCTCACCTCAGACTTGTCCATTTTTGAACTTACATTTCTGACAGATTCCAGGTGATGAAAAGAAGCAACAAATATGGCCATCCTGAACACAATGATACTGTAAGTAATTCCTATGTAGTTTTCTGCCGTATCTTTCAAGGCAGTATATGTCGTCTTTCAGTGTTAAATAACATTAGCAGCATTCCCTTAGGAGAAGAGAGTGGGTCTTTACTGTCATTTCATCTTTATGTAGCTCAACAAGCCACTACTCCCTCAGGTGCCAGCATCTATCACCAAAGAAGCAGCGTATACTCCTCTCTGCTTTCCTGATAATCCATCTCAAAGTCTGTCTCCCCATATCCTTGAGTGCTGCCCAGAGATCTGTTCTGAATTGGGGAAAACTGGAAATGGTACTTCATTGTAGAAGCTCCAGAACTTCTTTTTCATATTGCAGTTCCATCCTCAGCCAAACCTTCATCATTTGCATGTAGAAATGGAAGAGAATCTTGTAAGGAACAGTTTTCTGAGACTACCATGGTTTTGTGAGGGATATTGCTCAGTTTTTCTGACACATCCTCCGTGGGAATGTGTTACCAAATTGGTTTTAGTTTAAGATACATGCAAATGCAGAAGAGTTTCAGGAGTTGAGGTGGATGTGTATTGCATTTTAATTCTTATTTAAGAAGAGGTCAAGGATCACTAGTGCCTCATTTATAGGACCTGCTATTTGTGACATCCTAAGATCAGAGGTTAAGGTGGTGTTCCCATTTAAAGATTTAAGTGTCTCTCCCAGCACTTTACCATTTCCCTCTTAGTCTCTGCTTTTAGGCTCTGAAAGTAATGGCAGCACCTTAGTATGGAGTTGTTGGGGGAACTAAGCTTCCTAATTAATATTTGGGTACCTGAGGTCCCTTTTATCCCTTTGCCATACCTGCTTTTTCTTGTGAATCAGATTGATCTTTGCTTTTACAGTTCATTCCAAACATGGTTGCTAACCTTCTGTCTCACAGGTGTTTTGTTTCTTTTTTCTTCTGGCCTTTCTTTTAGCCCATTTTCTGCCAGGTAATGATGCTCTTTCAGGTTTGACTTTGTTTTCTTTTCTCTAAAGTAATCAATTTGAGTTACTTTCTTTTTTATATAGCTACCGTTAAGAGACTAGCTCTCAGAGCTATCTACATGGATTAAGGATTTGCCTTCCTGTTGCCAAAGATGATAATCTCTATAATTTTGAAAGTCAAGGGTCATTGTCTGGAGAAACCTGCTGGGCAGGGAGAGCAGGTTTTTCTTCTGGGATTTAATAAGTCTTTTACATGGTCATCTTCAAACATCCATCTTAAGCCTGCCTCTGAGAATGAAACTTTCTTTTGTTGTGTGGTCCTGCAGTGCTTGCATGTTTTCTCTCCTGTCAGGAAACATATCTTTGCCCTTTACCCTCTTCTGCTTTTGAGCATATCTTGTTTGCCTCCACTGACCCACCTTGAATGTGGTGGCACTGTTTCTATGTTAGCAAGAGGAGTTCCTGAGCAGAAAGGTGAAAGCAGTCATTTCCTGGTCTTTCTTCTTTTCACCTCTAAGAGACAGGGACAACCTGGTTATTTCTTTGTCTACCCCTCTGCAACATGATGCTTGTCATCTTTTTTTGTTCTTCCCTTCTCCAGGCATCTATGTGATTGAAAAAGCTCTTCTCTCATAAATCTCCTGCCCTTTATTTGTCAACACTTAGCCTAACTTGCAATGCAGCAGGATCAACGTGTTAATGTGTGGAACTGATGCCGAGCTTTGTCACATAGTCTTGAGGTTCAGAGGTACAATCAGAAACTCGTATTGTCTCTCGAAGGTCAGAGAAACATTTAGTGGTCAGTAGTTTGAACATTACAGCCCTCCAAGAAGGAACAGATTTGAACACTCACTGGAGATTAGAAGAGTCCTGGTTTGTCACCCAAGTAAACCTTTTCCAAATCAGGGCTTATTCTGTCCATGTATTTGCAGTATTTTTATTCTGTTCTTCCTGTGATTTTTAACTATCCAGCCATTTTATTAATTCTTTCCATTTCACCTTTATTATACATTCTTATCTTTTCCTCCAGTTTATGAACATCTGCCTGGTCTGGAGGTGTCCAACGCTAATTTGAAAATAACATTCCAGCTGCGATTTCTGCACAGTTGAATAGAGAGAGGAATGTTACTTCAATCTGTGATCCACAAAGCAATGCTTTGTAGCTGATACACATTTCTAAATACTTCTAGGAGGTATGCCATTCCTGATTTCTGACCTGCTCTGGGCTTTGTACCATAACCCAGGTGGGATGATACCTGAATAAATTTCTGAAAGGTATTCAGTTGCAAGGAAGAATTTCTTTTTTGATGTAGATGACTTCTTTGTTCTCCTTCTGCCAAGTGGCAGAATGAAAAGGAATGCAAACATTTCTCTCTTTATGTAATCCTCATTCTCGTCCAGTGATGCTCTGCCCTAGTGCTACTGTGTATGTGAAATGAAGCTGATTTTGTCTTCACTGGTTTACAGCTCAAAACAGTGGAATTTTTTTTTTTTTTTTGGCCCTTCAAAGAGATCATCTGATATACCAGATCTAAATTAAGATACTGTGTAACTTGCAGATTCTGAATTGGTGAGCTATTCAGTTCATTTTCCCTGTCATTAGCTGTTAGAAGGCACTATGTGAAATTTGTGACATGATGTTTTTCTGAATTTTACTATACTAAGTCTGTCCTGTTCAACAGTCCAATTAGGTACTATTGGCTGTGTTCTGAAGATGAAGCAGTTAAATTACCACTGGGAACACAGTGGAGTGAGAAGTGTCTTCCTTATGTGTTTTGTAATCTTTGTCCTTAAGAATTACTTTTGGTTTTGTTTTTTCGTTTTTGTTTTGTTTTCTAATAAGAAAAGTAGTTTAAGCTCTTCATCCCTGTGCTTATTTATCTCTAGAGTTTAAATTTGTTGCAGTTAGCTCATCTACAGTCATCTGACATAACTTGTTTTCCTGGAGCAGCATCTATACATTTGTTACTAAAGCCTAATTGTCGACCATGAAATTAAATAACTCATTACTGCTATAAAATGACCAAGGAAGCTGCACAATTTGGGCAGCTGAAGTTGACAAGCCATGTGGCTGATGAACAGAAGCACAGCCCCTTTCCTGCTCATTAAGAGCATCATTCTCTAGCTGAGGCTAGGGACCTTTATTTCTGTAGTATCTGGTGTGCAAGAGCATTTGTAGCATGAATATAAAATAAATATTTTGAGTTATTTGAAATACATGTTTGTAGGAAATTTTTTTGCATTTGATGATACGTTCAGTCTTGGCACCATACAAATGAACGTCAATGAGATATTTTCCCCAAGAAAGCTTAAACTGAGTCTAAAAATGAAGGTGTAAGATGGACACCCTGCTTAAGGTTGGAATGCAAGTTGATATCTGAGCAGCAAAGAAAAAGCCTGATCATTTCCACAGTGGAAGAGTTCAGGAATGTCTCTTGAAGATTGCGATGTTGTTGCAACTTGTTTTCTTACTCCATTAAGCAGAATGATAAAGTGGTGACAGGAGATATTCTACTCGCATCCAGAATATCTTCCTGATGTATGCTCGTGATTGATGCAGTTCATTTTAGAGAACTCTGGAAGAGAGCAGCATCAAGCAGACACAGACTATTGCGATTGGAAACAAAGGTTCTGTCATAAATTCTAATCCAGTGAAGAGAGAGTTTTTTGCCTACTCAGAGGTTTTTTCCTTAGTATGCCAGATTCAAATAGTCATCCTGCCAGGCATCAGGGCATCTTTTGAAACTGCCAGTTTTATGCAAAACTGTGAGACAAAGGTTCCTTCCACAATTAGAAACCTCTCTGCTCTTCCCTTAATTCAGCAGAGGTGAAACACTGCTTTGAAGGAAGCTTGTAAGACAAACTACAAAAGTTTAAGATATTATTTTTATTGCGACTGCTCCCTACAGGCAGTGCAGTCTGATTAGAATAAAGGTTTTCTTTGACGAAGTCAGATGGGAGAAGTCATACTTGTTTGTCTATCGGTGTAAGAGCCACCCTTACTGGTGTGTATACACGTGGGGACCTTCTGAATGTGAGAGTAGCCATAGCATGTCAAGGCCAGAGCTGGCTCTCAAAATCAGGGTGTTGCCTCTTTTTTGGGAGAATGGCCTTCCCGTAGAAGATGAAATTAAATTATGATAATTCTAAATCACTGCATAGTGTTTTAAATTAGATGTATGATGAGACATCATATATGTGATAAGATTATTATTGTTTGTTGATTTTTAAGAGCCTTCAGGATGACAACTTGAGAATGAGAGATTGATTAAGATTGTTATCAGGTAGCATTATATAGGGATTTTGGTAGCAGAAAGCAAGAACAGGCAATACTAGTTCTTAAAACAGTTCCTGCCAATGTTGTTCATCATGCAGATAATGCATGATATAAGATTTTTATGTAACATCCCTCAGTTTAAAGTTGGCCATAAAATGGGCAATCCATGGTTTGAATCTGAAAATGCAGCTTTCTTCTGCGGCTGTGGCAGCGTTACCGTCTCAGAGCTTCTGACGCCTCTTTAGCAATATAGGAAGGGAAACGGATGGCGCTTGGAGCCAGGACTCCCATGTTGCCTGCGGACAATTTGTTGAAACCAATTTTCTGATTTCAGTCAAAGAAGCTCAGCAGCCTGCAGCTCTGGCGATTCCTTGGGGCCCCTTTTGTTTGATGCAGGTGAACAGGGGACAGCAAGTCCGAGGCGGCTGACCTTGAACAAGGATCATCAAATCAGCTGTTGGTAATGAAGCAGTTTGAAAATACCTAAGGTTCAATGAAAACAGTATCAAACTGCTGTATGTACATTTTTTAAATCTAAGAAATGCATTTCTTGTATTCCCAGGCAACACATTTTCAAAAAGGCTGCAGGCAAAAATACCTGCTTTAGTATAAATTGTAGGTATACAGGTTGACAGTGATTGCCATCTTGTGTACAGTGATCTTCCTCAAAATGCACAGTACCTGCTTTGAGTCAATTACAGCTGCCATAAAACTTTAAAATACTGTGCACATCTCACATGAGGGTCTACTTTACTTAATAAAAATGGAGTTGTACTCTTAATTACACTAGCAAGTAAGACAATGTGATTGGCTTGGTAACTGTGATTGTGAGTCTTGAAAGGTAAGTGCCCTCTAGGGATTCTTGTTAGTAAGTCTCTTGCCAGGTATTGCAAGACATGGGAGGAGGGGTTAATTGATAGCTCAATTAAATCTGTTCTTAATAAGTGAGCAGTTTGATATACCTTGGAGGTGCAGTAGACAATACTGCTGTTTGTGATAGCTGGTTTCTACTTCTCTAGTGCTATATAAACAGCACGTTAATTTTAAACATCAGAATCTTTACTACCATCGTTCACTTGTTGTTGTGGTTTTTGGGGTTTTTTTTTGTTTGTTTTGTTTTGTTTTGGGTTTTTTTGTTTTTGTTTTTTTTGGAGGGCTAATAATCCCATATAATGAGTAGTTTATGTAGCATGACATTATCTTTTAGGTACTTAGTTTCTGTAATTAGCATACAAACTTGTAACACCAGATTAGTATTTTTAACTGTTAAATCAGTAATATTAATGGATGCCCTTTCTCACAAGAAAGGAAAGTAAGTCCTTAAAAAAATCATTGAGGTGTAGGACCTTCCTGAAGAGTATGTAAGCACAGCATTTGTAAGAGCCCTTTAGCCAGCTTAAAGAGCAACTGGCAATGCTGGCTTGTGGGTTCTGATACACCAGGCGTGGATACAGGGGGGAGCAGCCCTCCAGGATCGCCGCTTCTGCGCACCATGGGTGTTCAGTTGTCCTTGCCCCGCAGTCAAGCGGACTCTCTGGCCTCCTCACTGCCTGCGTCCCCGGCACTGCGTCGTCCTCCAGGCTACGTGGCTTGTGAGCGCGGAGTTGAAGCACGAAGACTGGCACAAATCTCAGCCCCGTCTCCAGGGATGGGTGCAGGGATCATCAGTTAGCTCCTCCTTGGAGAGGCAGCCGCAGCACGGCATGCAGCTTCGCTGAAGCTGCTGTGGCTCAGAAGGCAAACAGACCAAACATCAAGTGCCTGGCTGCAGCTAAATAACCAGTTCCTGGTGTGCTGGGGAAGATGTGGCATTCTGCGTTCATTCGTGGGCCTGTGGTGTCTCTGTGGCCTTGCTTAGGGAGAAGTAACTCACCTTTCTGAAAGGCAGGGATATAAGTTTTCTGAAGATTTGGGATTACACTGTTTTGCTTCACTTAGATCACTTGTTGTGCAACTATAAGCTTGAAACGTTTTGGGTTTCTTCTCTAATGAAGTTATTTGGCAAATGCAGGTCTAACAACCCTAGAAATACAAAATGCACAGTCCTAGCTTGAGCCACAGTAGTTTTAATTTTAAGCAGTGGACAAGACTCCAAGGTTGATATATCTTTATTGAGAACATCTCTACTAATAATGCTTAATGTGAGTAAAGCATCATCTTGGAAGTCTGCCATTGTTGTTTTAGAAGTAGCATGCAGACAAGAATTGATATAACTTAATTGTCATGATGTTAAAGGATCCTGCTGTGGTCCAAAGATTGTTTGCTCCAATTTCTTCTGGAGTTTAGACCTTTCAATAGATTCTTTTCCGCAGTCCATTTCAAATTCCTTTCAGGTTTTCTGAGTTATTAATTCAAGTGATAAAACCGGATTTAGTAATCAAACCAAAGCAATTGTCAGAATAAACAGAACTGAAGTATTCTGCTAATGTCAATAGTGGCGTAATCTTTATCCACATTTTCATTAGTGTTTATGATATGTAGAAGCCAGCTATTTTATAATAGGGGCAGATGTGAAAAGAATATAATACCTTCTGGATCAGTCCACATTTTTAATTCAGTAGTAGAAGCCTTTCTGGAACAGAATAATAGATTCTAATGATTTGAATGGCCAAACACTTAAAAGATTTGACCTGTTTTGTTGGTGCTGGTTTTGTACTTTGGAGACACTTTAGAGATCTTGAGGTTAGGAGTCTTAGAGGTCCTTATTGTGAGTATAAATAATTTTGAATATGGGTCTTATAGAAACTTGCATAACTGCTTCACTGTCATGGTTTAACCTGGCCAGCGGCTAGAACAACCACACAGCTATTCGCTCCCTCCCAGTGTGATGGGGGAAAGAATTGAAAATGGAAAAAGTAAAACTTGTAGGTTGAGATAAAAACAGCTTAATAGGACAGAAAAGGAAGATGATGCTGATGCTGATAATATACAAAACAAGGGATGAACAGCACAGTATCTCACCACCCAAAGCCAATGCTCAGGTAGTTCGTGAGGTACCCCACCTCTAGGCCAATCCCCAGTTATACACCGAGCATGACATCGTATGCTATGGAATATCCCTTTGGTCAGTTTGGGTCAGCTGTCCTGGCCATGTCCCCTCCCAACTTCTTGGGCACCCCTCCCTTCTTGTTGGCAGGGCAGTGTAATAAGAAGCTGAAAAGTCCTTGACTGCTTGGCAATAGCTAAAACATCAGTGTTATCAACATAATTCTTATCCTAAATCAAAAACACAGCACTATACCAACTGCTAGGAAGAAATTTAACTCTATCTCAGCCGAAACCAGTACATTCACTGAATAAACTGAGTTACCCAGGTGCTTTTCTTAGAGATGCCCCGTGCTGTCATTTCTGACAGTACAGGCTGTGTCCTTACTGTGGTACACAGGACACTTGGTAGGTGCCAAAGTAGTTAATCTTTCTGGACCAAAGTAGCTAAGTCTTGACACTAGTAAAATATAATACAGTCCAAGTTATGGTCGTACTAAACATGTATTAATTCCCAGAAATCAATACTATTTATGGACATACAGCACCTGTAATACTGTATAATGAATCATAGACCAATTTGGGTTGCAAGGGACCTCAAAGACCATCTAGTTCCACGCCCCTGCCCTGGGCAGGGACACCCTCCACTAGACCAGGTTGTCCAAAGCCCCATCCGACCTGGCCTTGAACGCTGCCAGGGATGGGGCATCCACAGCTTCTCTGGGCAACCTGGTCCAGTGCCTCACCACCCTCAGAGTGAAGAATTTCTTCCTAGTACCTCATCTAAATCTACCCTCCTTCAGCTTAATGATCTTTTAATGCTGACAGTAAATCTGACTTGGCTTAGTACTGTGAGATATATATATCTTCCCATGTGTTCAAGCTGGTTTATGTATGGGATTTTACTGTAATAAAATTGTGTTATTTGGTTGTGCACCACAAAATAAATTGCAACAAAGATCCCTTTAAAATCCTCTGCTTCTCAGCCTTGGGAAGGAGGAAACGTCATTGCCCATTCACAGAAGAAATCAGTTCCTTCAGACTGAAACAGCATACAAAATTTGTTTCCTAATGAAAAAACTTTTAAAATAAACTTCGAGGGGAATTACTGTTGCCCACTTCAAAAGCTTTCAATTAAAATTTTTACGAATTAGCTGTGGAGAAAGGTGTTGTTATTACTCTATTATGCAGCAGAGTGCATTACTGCTGAAGATGTATATTTTGCAGGAAACGGCAAACTGCCTACACTTTGCTTAGCACAGTACAGAAGATGTACGGCTGCTTGTTTGGTGCAGAGCTGAAGACAAACATTCCTGCTATGAGTTAAATGCATTATTTCTTGTTCTGCAGTCTGCCACGTGCACTTGTTGCAACAAGTGTGCATACAAGCAGTTTTGTAACCTGTGAGTATGCAGCTTGAACTGCATAAATTTGCTCATGAATTTAAAAAAAAAAAACAAACCTAGCATTTTAAAAAGTAATTAAATTACAGCATTTAAAAAAATAAACAAAGAAAAACAAACAAATAAAAACTCAAACATAACCACGTTTGGACGTTATTTAAATTAACTTTAATTATGAGCTTGTTATTGCCTTAGGAGATACCTGGATTCTTCCCTACCTTAAGGAATGTTTATTTGGTTTGACAACAGGAAGGGTGTGCATGTGCTATGTATTTGTTAATTTGGCTAATCACAGAAGGGAAGCATGACTTACCTTGATCTAATGTGTAAGAGAAACGAAGAGTACTTAAATGGCAGGAAATGCAGGACTTCAAATTTATGTGGCTCCCATTCTTCATCTTGGTTTTGGTTTGGTTTTTTTTTTATTTTGCAGTCCACTCCTTTACACCTAGCAGCAGGCTACAACAGAGTTCGAATAGTCCAGCTTTTGCTTCAGCATGGTGCAGATGTTCACGCAAAGGACAAAGGGTATGTAAAATATATTGATTTATTATCTGTTTGCAGCAATCATTTTCTATTAATCAAGATGAGGAATTATTTCTCTGTTTCATGTTGCAGCATAATCTCAGGTAGTTGCCTGAGAGTGCAACTTTTTCTTCCAAAAATCTGAGTGTGGTTCATCATAAATAAACTTTTGTTAGAGCCAAATAACAGATGAGCTGTGGTTGCAATTGTTTTAAGTCTTACATCACACCTTTAATTTTTTTTTTTTTTTCCCAAACCTTGTTCTTTGCTTCCATGCACAGACTACCCTGTGAAATCATGGACTTCTAGCATTATTATCTTGTTGCATAAATATGGATGTAATTTCAGGTAATATCAATAACATTCTCGTGATCACAACTAGTGGTCCTTGGAGACCTATCTTGATTGATATTGCCAGCAAAAATCAAGATACAGTAGAAGCTAAACTATTCTGGTTTCGTGATAAGGATGGTAGTTAAGCAAGATGCCAACAAAAAGTGTGCAGCAGTCAGAAATTTGGAATGGTGCACATTGTACATTGTTCTCAGCCATAAGTTTCGGAACTCTAAGGTGATGATTCTCATGGTGGTCTGAATGGAAGGCATAGTCCTAACGTCGTAGAAATTGGGGCCCTGGTTAAAGGCATGCATTTTGTATTCAGAGTCCATAGAGGTAGGATATTAATGAGCGTGTGTTCTGTCTCCATCAGCAAACTTGAGCCACTTCCTTTATCTTCATTTTCTGCAGAGTCCTGCCTAGTCTTAAAAGAGATTTTAAATTAAAATCTTGGGGGGGAAACTATGGAAAACTCTTTGTATTAAACTTAAAAACACTTCAAACATGCTTAGAAATGTCTGACAGCCCAGTAAGCTCCCTCTTTTTCTTTAGTGGCATCACACTTTACAATCACTGTGTTCTTTTGATTTTTTTCTTGCTGTTTCTTATTTATACATAATTTATGAGTAAATAGGCTATAAATAAATGTCATTTATCATTTATGGAGCTAAATTAGGTGATTTTATAGACCTATTAGATTCTCTTCAATGGGGTCACTTTGGAGAGAGTCCTAAGGAACTGTGACGCATCTTCAAAATGGTCATCAATTTTTATTACTCCCGAAGAGGACCGCAGGCAAGGAAACAGCTCTTTTCCCACTGGTCCTTTCTTTGCCTTCTTGATGTTGTGCACAAAGTCACAGTGCACTGGAAAAGTGGCCAGGTGGATTGCTGCAATGACTGTCTTTGCTGATGAGACCTTGAATGCCTCAGTCTTCTTAGGTGACCATCATTTTGGAAGAGGGCAGGTTTTCGGAGTGCTCTGTGGACTGGATCCTCTCTCGTCTCACACATACACCTATAAGTTGTAATTAAGAGAAGTAATGATGGAAAATAACAGTTTGAAAAAATTTCCCCAAAACAATTTTTTTCCCTCTCCTGTGACAAGTGCAATGCTGCTTTTGAGATCATCTAAGTTAAAATCGTTACCCTGTTTTCTAGTACGTGCTGTCCCAGTGCTCTTTGAGTTGATTTTGCAATTCTGGAAAACATCTCCTGTGTTTTTCATAAATGGTGAAGGGTTAATTATTGTTTTCAGTGTATTATGTATCCTGATTTGTTGAGCTATAACTAGTCTGTCTGGCTTGGCTTGAATTAAACTTACTTTGTCCTCTGTAATAATTGTACTCTTTGCATCTCCCTTTCAATGCATGACTTTTTTTTATTACGTCTTGTGCTTATGACTAAATCCCTGCTATTTACTTTGCTAGTGTCATTTTTAACTATGGCCTCCAGTAATATAGCTGTACGAAAATTAGAAGTATCTTGCACAATTAGATAGGTTGTACTGTGAAAAAAAAAA
>VXBL01010162.1:173275-201772 GCA_013400195.1 Aramus guarauna | reverse complement strand
AAAAAAAAAAAAAAGAGTAAAATCAGGTCATTCCACAGTCTGGAGCAGCAATTTTGGTCTGCTTTCTATGGATATTTGTACATCTTCATAATATACCCAGGAGTTACATTAGCGTTATCTGGGGAGTTTTGCCTTTCACGTAGCATTTTAAATAAACAGGAGATCATATTTAGGCAGAAATGAACAGTGACTTCTCTTGAGCAAATTGAATGTGGAATGGGACTTCCTCCCCCTTAATAGCTTCAAGAAAGATCATTTCAAAGCCAATTAATGCTAATCTTAGTGGTAGATTAAACATCTGTGGCCTGTTAGGACAAAAAAAAACAAACCCAAACATTATAATGCTACTTATAAGTAAGATGTTATTTGGCAAGATTGGATTTTTCCATTAGTCTGTGAATCTTAATTTTTAAATATTTGAATATTTAAATATTTTAGATTTAATTTTATATCAGTTCATCTCTCAGTAGAGAGAAAATTATTCCTTGTTCTTCAGAAATGCTAATTAAATAAATTTGTCATTTGCCTTCTTCCATATAGTGGTCTTGTGCCTCTTCATAACGCATGTTCATATGGACACTATGAGGTTACAGAGCTGCTGCTTAAGGTAAGCAGAAGAATGGAAAGTAATTACTGTAGATTTAGATGTATTAGGTGAGATATGAACTGTTTATACCAGAGTTGAAAAGGAAGATTTTTTTTTTTTTTCTTCTGTCATAAAAAGTTTCATATGTCCTGTATGTTATTTCAGAAGCCTGTAACTTCAGGTCTTTCTGTAGTACAGTATATGTGGGGGTTTTCCCCACCTAATTTCTTTGGACAGATAGTAGAGTTTCATTTATTTGAATTTTTCTATGGAAAACTCTGTTCTACTGAAAAACTAGCTCATACAGAAATTCCTTTTTTTTTGAGGATTCAACAGGGGATTTTTTTGTATATAGAGGACTTTTTTAAATTGTTTTTTGTGTATGTGTTCGTATATGAAAGAACGGAACCAGTTTTGATAATGAAATGAAAATCTGTAAGCTTTTAGTTATTGAAGATGATTTCTTACTAATATAAGGCTTTCTTTGCTGTGCTAGCATGGTGCCTGTGTGAATGCTATGGACCTCTGGCAATTTACCCCCTTGCACGAGGCTGCTTCCAAGAACCGCGTGGAGGTCTGCTCCCTCCTGCTGAGTCACGGTGCGGATCCCACGTTAGTCAACTGCCACGGCAAGAGCGCGGTTGATATGGCTCCAACTCCTGAGCTAAGGGAGAGGCTGACCTGTAAGTGTTTTCAGACTGGGAACAGTTGTCAGTGGGTGTTGAGGGGTGCTTTTCTTTCAAGCCAGCTTCCTCATACTTCACAAGTAGATGCAAAGCAGCAGCGTAACTGCAGCTGTGCCTCTTGCTTGATACTGTTCATGATATTGTATGATTTTCTTAGACTTAAAATGTTTAAGGCACTGCTGAATCAGTGACTGTGGGAGTGTTTTATGCTTAAAATCCTGTTAAGTCACATAGAAACTTGTACACGGCAGCTCTGTATCACAGTTAAAGAGTAACTTCTAGGAGGTAGGTAGCTTTGGTGTGCAAACTTGAAGAGAAGCACCTTCTTTTGTAGTCTTTGCAGTCCTTGTGCTGTTTACAAAAAAATGTTTCAGCTCAAATTTGAATTCATCTGCCTTTATTTGCCCTCTTTCGGGGATTTGTTTTCTTACTGTTATAAACTGTAAAAGATAATTGAGACCAGTATGGAAGCAAAGCATTATGAAATTACAGAAAACTTCTTGAGAAGTAGATTCTGAACTAAATTATAAATAAGTTTTGGTTTTGTCTGTCAGCTTTCCAAGATAGCAGAAGCCCCCTCTGCTGCACTAAGAATGTGATCCTGCACTACTCACAATCACAGCTAGTCAGGTTGTCATCTGTCACTATTCTATGCAGGTGAAATTGGTGAGATCATGTGCAGCAGAATACTTTGCTGTAGGAGACGAGAGGAGGGTGTTAATATCTCTTAGGTACTTCTCTAGTCCAGGCCAACTTGGGAGATGCTTCTGGCTTTGAGGCAGGTTAATTTACCATTTGTTTAAATTAGCAAGCAAAAAAAGTATTTAAACTTTTATTTCTGCTATTTATAGTTCCTGGAGAGGAGAGGGGAAAGATTCATGTCCATTAATACCCATTGAAATGTGTACACAAATGTGAGCGTTATGACAAATTTGACAATATCTTGATGAGGCATCCTGTATTTGCATACCCAAAATAACATATTTACTATATTCTCGAGTTCATCGGTTTTATACTTCAGGAATAAAATTACATTTATTTGTTAGTTTAAGATTCATTTGTACTTGTGCTTTGTGTAATGCTTTGTTTACAATGAAATTTGAATTCGTGTTGAAATGAAAACTGAAAATTTATTACATTTATTTTTATTTCTAAATCTATAAATGCACCAGATGTTAAAACAAGGGTGGGAGAAGAAAGCCTCTGTTATCAAGCTTAGCATTTCAAGCTTGCTTATGAAAGAAAAATACTGATTTTAATTGAGATTGTTGTGCTTGTTTTTCCCTGGTTCCCAAGTTCAGACGTCATTCTTGCTAGCCTGCCTTTAATTTGTACGTTTTAAGAGAAACACTTCTAGTCCTTTACAAATTCAAAATGATTAAACCTAAAATGAACTAGCTGCTGAACTGAACAAGATGTAACACTAAAAATAACAAAATTACCTCTCCGTACTTGCAAAGATATAGCTGATATTAAAACCTGTTTCGTATTTGCAGCAGGCTGACTTCAAATGCTTAGCCGGTTAGCTTTCTTTAAGAGTAATGGTTTAATATATAATATTTAAATTATATGTTCAGGCATTACCTTGAATTATTTGTAGTTGTAAATACAATAAGGTTTTTGAAAAGCAACTGTAATGCTTTTCTCTGAAGAGCATGTAATAGCATTGTGCTCACTTGAACACATACATTGGTAATTTAGAGGTCATATATGCATTTAATATCAAGTGGGTGGAAGATAAGATGGAGAAAAAGCTATAAAGATTTTACTTAAGGAATCACTTCCCCTCTCCTTTAGAATGTCCCTTTGGTTTTGGTAAACCACGTTTCATGTTCTGTGTCCCAGGTCAGCCACTATCTGCAGATGTACAGAAATACTCTTATTTCCTCTTAATTGAGTATAGCTACCTTTCTCCAATAACGTTAATAAATATGACACGTTGCTGAATATTAAATGCATCTTTTTCCTCTTAACAGATGAATTCAAAGGACACTCTTTACTGCAAGCAGCCAGAGAGGCAGACCTAGCCAAAGTGAAAAAGACACTTGCTTTGGAGATCATTAATTTTAAGCAGCCACAGTCGCATGAGACTGCACTGGTGAGATTATACAGTCAATCCATTTGTTTCATGATAAATGTGGTGGTAGTGCTAGTTGAGGAGTTTTATTTCTACGCTATGAAAATATATTAATTGTCCGAGATTGAGGATTTAGCATTAAACACTTCATATATTAAAATTAAATAACCATTGTAGAAATAACATCATATAATTTTTTTACCAGTTTTTTTTCTTCTTCCTGGTAGCTTACAGAAACCCTCTGACCACTCCTCACCTGTCATTCTTCACTTCTCTTCTGCTTTTTTCCCCATCATACTTTTTTTTTGTTGATGATCAGTTGCTGCGTTTTTTCTGGGATTAAGTTCTATTCCAGTGGCCCAGTGCTTCCTTCATGTTTTATGTGGACAAACTTGGATTACAAATTTTCTTCACAGGGTACATAAAATTGTGGTGAAAATGATGCTAGGTGTGTATGACAGGCTCTTACAGGGTTGATACAGTACTGACAATACCACATTAGCTATGGAGACAGGGATCTTTGAGACTTTCCTGGCAGTATCCTGCTCTTATTTCATTGTTTGAAGAAGCAGTGGAGGCAAAGAACACAGCCAGTATCCCAGATGCAGTGAAGATGTTGAAGTTGAGAGGGACTGATGGTATTATTAAAACCATTATAGTTATGATACTTAATTCCAATGGAACATTTTCTTCACAGTGGTAGGTCTCAGCTGCAGGCATACACTGCGTATTTAGTGTTACAAACATGGTGGTGGTGAGCAGAGCAGTGCGTGGTGACTACCAAGCATCCGTATGCTCTGTTTTCTCCATGGAGCACTCGACATCCTAGCCTGAACTTAGAAGCAAAACAGAGAAGAGATATTTACAGGCTGAACAGGAAGGCAGTAGGAAATTTGGGATGATGTTATCCTTTCCTTCCTGAGTATATCAGCGGCTGATTTGTGGCATCTCTTTTAGCTGCGTAATGATCACTTTGTAGTCCTGGGGTGTTCTTTGTTCTTCTCCGCCTGCTCATTCTGCAGAGACAGCTAGGCAAAATGGGATGTGTTAGTTCTATTGATGCCTTTGGTTCACTGTTCACTAAGTATTTGACTGTGATTTCTCAATTTTTGCCTCCCGTACTTGAGATTTCCAAGTGGTCTCCCATCCAAGTGGCAGGACTTAGCTTCCAGGATCAGATAAGGTTGCGTACAGTCTACCTGAGCTATTCCCGTCATAAGCATGGTATCTTTTACCGTGGGGCACTGGGGTCTGTGCCCTCTTACCCCACAAAGGCCACAGCAAGCACCTGGCATATGTTTCAGTGTTGCTCTGAGGTTTGGCAATATTTCAGCATTTGTGTTGCTTTTAGTGCTGGTTTATTGTGTTGGCGGGAAATACAGATAGGTTATTATCTGCAAAGCCTCAAAAATACTGCCACTCTTCAGAGCAAAAGTTGATCTTAATGTTTATTTACAAAGCTCACCTTCCCAAAACTTGGACATGCTCTGCTGACTAACAGCAGTGTGGAAGCTTGAGTGGTAGTTAGTTCATAGCGAAGGCTGAAACTGGGCAAAAGATGGTTATCAGTACTATTACTACTTATTAGCATTCTATTTGGGGTATATCTCATTGTAAAAGCTATTGGTTTGCTATTGAAAAGTTTGAGAACTTTGTTCCAGGATGCTACCTGCTTTTTACAGGTTACTGGTTTAAAATGTGGGTAAACGTATAAACAAAAATATTCCAAACTATCTTCTGTTTCTTGTGGTCTGCTATCTTGAGACATCCAAACTTGAGAAAAGCATTTCTGGACTGATTTTAAAGCATGGTGTCCAGCTTATCTGGAACCATGCTTGCCATTTCAGGCCTCAGGAATGCATTGATATGGCCACTGCTGAGAGAATTTCAGGACAGATTGAGTCTAGACTCTGCAGAGGGTCAAAGGAAAAAGGGAGACACAAAGCGCTCACTTCTGGGTGCCAACGGCACAGACAAACCAACAAGTAAACCCCAGCCACCTTTGGGAGAATAGTTACACCTAGCAAAGGGCTGTTTGGTGTCCCACAAGGGCAGGATGTATCTTACAGCATGGAAAAGAAGATACTCTAAGAGAACTATATTGCCTGTTTGTGTATTACATAATTTGTAACTGGGTGTGTGACAGAATTGCCATTGGGTTAACAAGTTCTGTATGTGCTGAAATAGACAAAGAAACAAAGCAACACTCAAAAGTCATGTTAATCTGGAAGCAGCAGTAGAATCTTAATGGACCCCTTTGGAGTCCCTCTGGGGAAAGTTAGGCTGTTTTGAGCCCTTTGTCTTTACCTTCTTTGTGCATTACAGACTGGTTTTGTCCTGATATCTTTTTACTGTAGTTGGGAACATAGTGCTGTTTTTGTTAGTGACAAATAGCTTTAAAATGAAAATTATTTTTCAGAGTAGAATAATTTAGCATTGATCACTAGCTTGTATTTTGTCCAGTATCTTATATGTTTTGGAAAAAATACGATGGATTCTGTTGTAAATTTTGCAGTCTGACATTTAGCAGAATAATTAAGAGAAGTAGTCATGGATCTTAAAGATCTTTGTCATCTATGTAGTTGAAATATAATTTATATTTACTTGTTTTGCAGCACTGTGCTGTGGCCGCTGTGCATCCCAAGCGGAAGCAAGTTACAGAGCTATTGCTCAGGAAAGGAGCAAATGTTAATGAGAAAAACAAAGAGTAGGTTTCTGAAATTTTTTAATTTTCCAAAGGGCTCTGTCATACTAGGAATATAAAACTAATATCTCTTTCCCACCCTTTCTCCCCCCTTTTTTTCCCCCTAGTTTCATGACGCCTTTACATGTTGCAGCTGAAAAAGCTCATAATGATGTCATGGAAGTTCTGCATAAACATGGAGCAAAGGTAAATATACTTAAATATATTTTATTTCAGGCAAAAGGCAAGAGAAGGGTTATATTGGTTAAGTACAATGTTAGGTTTTAGTTTTTGACTTTTCTTCTGTATGCCTTGTGCTTCTTATGTTAAATTGGAAGTGTGTTTATCTTAAATCAGTATAGGATGTTCAGGAATCTCATTTGAAAATTAGGTCTTCTCTCCAAGTAACTGAATACAGGCTTTAGGAGTCTAGTTTACTCATTTTAAATGAATCTCACTACTCATTTCTAATAAGTGTGGTCATCTAGGTGCATCTTGTTGCTTTACCTTGTTGGCTTGACAATATCCAATGTCTGAGTTTGCTGACACTGAGTTTAGTAGTCTAATGCTGGACATCCCTTAGTCCTTGCTTGCTTCTTGTTCTCTTGGTTGGATTGTTTTGCCATGCCCGTTAGCCATTGATAGGTCCTGCCCAATGTAATTTGTGAGCCTATCGTGAAGCTTGCTTAGAAACACATAGTTCAGCAAGTTATTAATTAACGGCAGAGGAAAGCGTAACTTTCTTTAAGATGTCTTTTAAACATCTTTCAGCAGTATTTCAGAATGATCTTTCTCTGAGTTTTAGCAGCAAACTTGACATCCATGGTAATGATATACTTAACTACTTAATTTTCTCAGAAATTATTCTTGATGGGTACTTTCTTTGCATTGTTTGAAATATGAATGATCTCCTTATTTTTGCTTTTAAGGGCACCGACATTACTCTCTTTGAGCCTTCATCTTCATTCAGGGAGCTAGAAATGAAGAAATATACTTGTAATAATCTAGGGTCTCACTCTTGACATGCTAGGAGGTGTGAGCAATGTAATTCTATGCATAGTTAATACTAAGTCTTTTTATTTTGTATGAGAGCTCATTGCCAGACTTCTGATTCACTTTCATAGTGCTTTAATGGCATCATAAAATAGCTTAACAACAAAGCCATGACAGAGTTTATTATATTTGAGAATCCTGATGCAGTAGTGACATATCAAGATTTTCCCAGGGCGGGGGGAGGAAAGCAGGGCCAGAGTAGTAGTTAGACTAACGCTGTAGTCGTTAAAACCATTCATTATCATTTTCCCACATTCACTCATAGTAGCATACCTATGCACTGAAAGTGAAAAAAAAATCATTTTGCTGTAGGAATAGATACCTCATGGCTTTACAGATCTGATTTTGCACAGGATTCAGTACTGATGGTATTTGGGCAGACACTGAACTGGACACACTGGAGTTTCTGTGTGCTGAGAGTTTCTGGAAAGCCAGCTGCTATACTGTAGGTATTTAAATTAGCGCTCCCTTGAAAATCCAGCCCTGTGTAGTCACGTTAGGAGTAAGCTCACAGATGTCATCCTTACTGGAAGGGCCCAGTTTTATTGTTTGTGTCAGCAGCACATTCTGAGATAGCTTGTAATTTTTTTATGTCCTGAAGTAGGGGTTCCTAAATCATGATCTATGAGTCACTTGTAGACTGAGGGATGGTGGTGAGTCGCCCACAGTTATCTACAGAACCATGCTGAATGGTGTGTTCCATTGTTTTTTTCCATTGATGGTAAATAGAGGTACATGGTGGTTATTAAACCCCTTTCTTTGCTCATATCCTGGTGTATGCTTGCAATGTTATTCCAAGGATAGCCATTCACATTTATGATCTAGCAAAGCACTTAAGTGCATGGCAGGAGACGACTCATTGTTAAAATTAAGCATATATTTCCATACTGCAATGAATCAGGTCCTTTTTTATCAGTGTCCAAAGTTCCTTAGCTATAGAACAGTACATAATGCAATCATGGTTATTCATGAGAAGTAGGTCATTAAGACTTACGAAGCACTTTGAAGTTCCCAGATGGGATATGCTCTAGAGTATTAATTAGTTAACTAGGCATACTTAATCACTCTAAAATGTTTGTCTTGCTTGTACATTATCGTTTGACCTCTTGCTCATGGTTTGGCTGTAGGCATTCAGTTCATCAGATACTCTTAACATTGATATTTCTTTGTTTCTGGTTGTTGGGACATGGCAACTTTAATCCCTGAAGCATGACACAGGTTTTTTATTTTTTCCTTTTATGTTTCTGGAAGATTTTTCTTCCTGTTTACTCTTTTTGTGCCTTGAATTTTAGTTACTTCATAAGATGTAGTCAGAGGTACTAGGCTCTTTGATCCTGTCTAGTTGTATTTTTTACAAGACAGGGTTTTCACGAGCTGGTGAATCTAGTGCCCTTGCAACAGCAGCCTCACAGTGAATACCCATTTGTTCTTTAAGTAGCACTCTCCTGCAGTTTAAATACGTCTTTTCCGTTTTGATGCTTCCTTCACTGAGGTATTTGCAGTGAACAAACTGATTCTTCTTAGCCTTGTTTTTGGTAGGCTAAAAGCCTCCAACACTGAGTCTTCCCTCATAAGGGAACGTCACAATTTCCTAATCATCCTTATAACCCTCTTCTTTTCTAGCACCACAGGAGATCTTGGAACTCAGGCGACAAGAATGGAATCCGTTCCCCCACTGCCTTATATGATGGCACTTTTGTATCTCTAATGTAAATGCTGGACTAATGCATACTGAGATCATGTTTGCCTTTTTAATAAACATGACACAGTAGTACTCAGACCCTTCCTGTAGTCTTGTAGTACACAGAGAATCTCAATTTTTTTTTTTCCTCTTACTAATTTCTTGGAGTCATGCCCTTCAGAACAATTCTCCTGTGTCAAGATCATTAATGAAAATATTAAACCAAAATTATCCCACAACCAATCACTGAACAGACCTCCCCCTTTCAATTTGTTAAGTTCTTCAACCAATCTCCATTTTTCCATATAAAATAAATAAATTTCCCATGTGATCCCATGTCAAATGCTTACTGAAGTGTGCATGGGAGACACCTACCATATTTTCTTTACTTTGCAACCATTCTATCAAAGGAAAGGTACTATACAAGTCAGGTTTAATCTGCCTTCTGGAAACCACTTCTGATTATAGAGAGAGTAACAATTTGAAAAAGATGAGTAACAGGGGCTTCAGAGAAAGTGGAACTTTGTTCTGAAATACAGTGCCAAAAGACAGGCAGCTGATCCACAAAAAAACATCCAGTAATGAAATGAAGAGACAAAGTCATGTAATGTTTTGTAGATTGAAAATCATTTGTGATTCTTTAGCAATAGAGAGGAAACTGCTGTTTTCACGAGGAGCAGCTGTGATCTGTGTCACAGCTAAAGTGAGTTCCTGTGAAATACGTGTGTTTGAGTAGGCTTTTCTTGTTTTACGCAACAGACTGAAGCATGGTAAAGACTGTTCAGGGAATTTGCTTGGGATGAACTAGAGATGGTTTGTGGTCTTGAAGCTTGATTTAATTATCCTTAATTTTATCACTGTGTAAATTTGCTGTTTGAAGTATGTTAGATGGTAATAAGCAGTGGAGGACTGCTTGAATAACATGTGCTTTATCTAGACTTATTTTACAGAAATATTTCTAAGAACATTAGTATTGGCAAGAGTCAACCTATACCCACAAATTTTGGTGTGTCTTGCTGGCCCTTACTAACAACACAGACTAGATTTGTAATTTGAGCTGTGAAAAAGTCCTTGGTGCACATCACTTGCACATCAGCATGTTATGTCTAAGCCATACCTATTCCATGGTCAGTGAAGATATTTTCGTCAACTTATTACTTTGCAGACGTTCACTGTCATAGAATCATAGAATGGTTTGGGTTGGAAGGGACCTCAAAGACCATCTAGTTCCAACCCCCCTGCCATGGGCAGTGACACCCTCCACTAGACCACATTGCCCAAAGCCCCATCCAACCTGGCCTTGAACTTTTCCAGAGATGGGGCAGCCACAGCTTCTCTGGGCAACCTCTTCCAGTGCCTCACCACCCTCATAGAGAAGAATTTTTTCCTAATATCTAAATCTATCCACATTCATCTTAAAGCCATTACCCTTTGTCCTATCAGTACATGCCCTTGTACACAGTCCCTCTCCAGATTTCCTGTAGCCCCTCTTCATGTACTTGAAGGCAGCTATAAGGTTTCCCTGGAGTCTTCTCTTCTCCAGGCTGAACAATCCTGACTCTCTCAGCCTGTCTTCATAGGAAAGGTGCTTCAGCCCTCTCATCATCTTCCTGGCCCTCCTCTGGATTCGCTCCAACAGCTCCATGTCCTTCTTGTACTGGGGCCTCCAGAGCTGGACGCAGTACTCCAGGTGGGGTCTCACGAGAGCGGAGCAGAGGGACAGAATCACCTCCCTCGACCTACTAGTCAAATGTACATCAAAGGCACACGTGAGAAACTTTAGAGTTTCTTAGAATTTTCTTCAAGAATGTTGATCAGAAATGTCTGTCGTTTTAAATGCCACACTCAGTTTTTACTTGTTCGCCTGATCTGCAGTGTGAAAGAGCATTTCACACCACTGCTTCTTTGAATATCCTCAAAGTACCTAATGAAAAATAAAAGCAGAGCATCTTTAAAGAATCCTCAAATATAAAATATTTTTTCATTAGACCCATGAGCAAATTTTCGAGTGCCACGATTGTATCTTTGAAGATGGTCAAAATCCTTTGTTTAAAAAGAAAATAATTTGAAGGTGGTGAACTAATGAAAAAGTGGCTTTCATCCTGTTTTGTTGTATTGTCAGATAGTTTGATACCTCTTATAACTAGCTCCTTGTCTGAATTTACAGATACATGGGAAATTTAATATGTTCAGAAAGACATTCAGCTTTCTAGGAGTGCAGAAGAAAAGGATTAAAGTCTTTTCTGAACTGGAGTGATTGTTGGAAAGGCAGACCTGCAAGCATGGAAGGTCACTGATATCTTGGGCAAATGTAGAGATGTAATGAATGCAATTTGTTTAACTGTGTCATGTTTCTAAAGGATACTGTTGAAACTATTCTTCTGCAAGAGGCGTCATAGAATACCAGGTTGGAATGGACCTCAAGGATTGTGTGGTCCAACATTGCTTGGCAAAAGTTCCATCTAGAGAAGATGGCCCAGCACCCTGTCCAGCCAAATCTTAAAATGAGCCTTCCTGAGGTCATGTTAAATAGTGTCCCTATTCATGATGGTAGCACGCTTCATTCTGCTCTGCTAGAAGGATCTTGCTTTATGGATCTTTGCATAATACAATTATTTCTGTACATTGGAGTAGCATGTTGCCAGCCTTTCTTGATCAAGAATTTGAAAACAGTCACCATCTATCTAGACCCACACAACAGACTTAAAGGGTTTTGAATACCCTTTTTGCATAATACATTTGCTTCTAACGTTTCAGGTAGAGGTGTGATTTTTGTCAGGAAAGATTAAGCACTGAAAAATTAAATTTCCTTTCAGAAATCTGGCAGGTTCTGGATTATGATGGTTAACAACATGGAGAACTGTGTGATCTGTTGCGATTGCATGGTTCAACTTTTCTCACTGCTTAGACGTCCAAACTTAGTGACATTAATCTTAAGCTTTTATGCAAAAGGACAACTGTGAAATATATGGCTGGATGGATCATAAAATCACAGAAAGGTTTGGGTTGGAAAGGACCTCAAAGATCATGTAGATCCAACCCCTCTGCCATGGGCAGGGACACCCTCCAGTAGACCAGGCTGCCCAAAGCCCCATCATGTAGGAGCTTTGAGTGGAACTAGACCTTTCTTTTCTTTTTTTTCATTTTTTCCTCTTCTGACAGAGCTTGAAATTGCCACTAATGCCTCTTCGCTCCTGTCCTGTTTATTGTTAGCGATGCACAAAGACACAAGACATACTGCACGTTGTCTTCAGAATAGATGCAGCAGGAGAGCAGTTAGAACACTTGCATTGCAGGGCAGGATACTGTGATGTTGGAATTGCTGGCAGAGCACAAGTTTCACGTGTGATTTTTAGAACGTGCATCTTTAGGAAAGATCTCAGAGAAAATTGCAGTGCTTGGAAGCTGTTGCATTTTGTGCTGCTCTGCTGTCAAGGAGTAGAAGGATATTTAGGGCATTTGATACCAACAGAAAGCTGATGTGCTTATGAAGTCTTGCAAAAAAGGTTTCCTGAACAGGTCCCAGCTTTTGAGCTGCCACAAATGCCTGGCAGCCGAGGGAATATTGCTGTAGCTGTGTCTGCTGCTCCAAGACAGTGGCAGTGCAGGGAGGAAAAAAAATCTCTTCAGTGTCTGATGATACATGACCATTTTGATTTCTTTACTGCATCTCTCCAGGACGGGAAAAAGGAAATGAAAGGAATAAAAGGAAAGAACAGAAGGAATTCTGCATTGGGAAATAGTGTATAGGACAGTATGAAAAGCCTTACTTAAAAACACTTCTTGTTTGATAACTGCATTCTGCTTTTATGTTGCAGTTTGAGCAATGGACTGACTGCTTTCATGCTAAAAGGTGAAGAAACCAAATCCAGAGCCAGTGTGCTGTAGAATAAAAGCTGTCAAATCTGTCATTTTTAACTCCTTGCAGAAAACTTGTCTGTAAAGTAATTCAGAGATGCAGCCTTCTAATATTTCTCTATTTATTTATTAGTGCAGCTGGAACAATCTGCCTTCTCAGCACGCAAATAAGGCAGTACACCTTGGGTATTTTACATTTTGTCAAATAGAGTTTAAAGCTTAGCTTTGAATTTGAAAGGGCATGTGTTTTTAGACCTAGTATTGAGCAGTGGTTAACCCAGGCATATGTCTTACCAGATTTGATTTTTATGAGAGTTTAATCTCAGTTTTTATTTCAATTTGTAATGCTCAAATTAATTTCATTTGGAAATAAATCCTGTTGCTTTCAGCCTTAGTGCAGTACTTTCTTGGGTTGGTTTTAGATAAATGCTGTGTAATTGCTGAGAGCAGATCTACTTCAAAGTGAACATGTTCCCCATGAAATTGCCCAGCAAAGCCTAATTCTCCTCCTGAGGGAAAGAACAGCTTCATTTGGTACATGGATCCCTCTGTCAGCTGCAGCCCTCCTTGTCCCAGAAGTGAGCAGGCATTTTTTCAAATGGCTGGCGTTCTTCTGCCACAAGAATCGATTGTGGGCAAAGATAATTATTTGGAGGTGAAAGGAGACCTGCATAAGACATGTGAGATCATGGATCTGATGACTCCGCCAGTGTTCTTTTCAAATGAATATTAACATTTTTTCCAGGTACGCAGTCAGTATAGATTGTGCAGTGTGAATGCCTTGCTGCTGTTCTTCAACAATTTGTTCAGTACAGTCATGTTTAACACAGGAATTCAGTGTTACAGATGATGTTAGTTATGATTCTTTCTTGGGCAAACGGAGTGTTATCAGCTACTTCCAGAATCCACAATTCTCATTTCATTCTGCCTTTACCATCACTAAACCTGTATGGCCCCAGACTTCTGCTTTTCTCTGTGCCCTTATCAGTGGTGAAAGGTGTCCGGTGTCCTGAAACAGATGAGGATCATCATCTGGACAAAACGATGGATTTGGGACATTCAGCATCTAGTTAATATTTATGATAGCAGTAAGTTTTTATTTAAATCAAAACTTTTAGGGAAATCCTATTAGAGTGGCATGAGCTGGCATGGTTAGAGGAAAGCAGAACTGTTCTCCTGTACATCTTACTGCAAGAGAGGTTTGTGATCTGTGAAATTCCTGCTTTATCAGTCTGTAGAATTGTTTGGGGATATAGAAGAATTTCAGACAATATCGAATCATGCTCCACTTTATTTACGTGGTAGTTCTTTGTTCTTTCTGGTGGCTTGATATTGTTGTATTGCAGGTATTTTACTTAATTTTTCTTACCCTATCTGGCATTGGATATTTTCTACATAGTTATCCCCCTAATTAAATTTCATTTAGTTACAGAATATGTGTCTTACCCAGAATGTTTTTTCACTAGTTTTCATGGAAAGGTAGTAGGATTTGCAGGCTGCATTTTAGGTGAGAAATAACAAGCAAAACCTTTGTTCACTGACACCACAGAGATTTTGAGAAGGTAAAAGGTGGTTTTTTACAGTAACAGAGTCTATTATGCATGCAGTTCACAGCCTGCAATCTGTAGGCTTGGAAACAGATAACAGGTTCTGAGTTGCTTGCAGGGAATGTAGAGTAATTCTGTATTTCATGAAGTGGTAGAAAAAGCTGTTGGACATTTGCATTTAAATTTGTCATGAATCGCTGCTAGGTACAAAGTATCTTCTTGAAAGGTTATTTTCATGAGGGGTTTTTTCTACTTTTTAAAGCTCTCTATTATTCTCTTCTTTTCTCTGATAGTGAACCTGTGGAGATGCTTCTAGTTATTTAGATACTCTGTTAGATCTTGACAGACAGATAGGTTTCCATTATATCTTACTCTTTCAAAGTGATACTCCATTTTGCCTGTTCATACAGTCTTGTATTGAGTAGAATTATATCCAGTTATACTTAATATTTCTGTAAAAGTACAAAAAGTGATGAGGAAATGGATTGTTTGTATCCAACCTTTTTTTTTTACCAACTCTGTCATAGAATTTCTAAGCTGACATCTTTGTTTTGCTTTAATTCTTGGTAGTGAGTAATGTTGAGTTAATTCCCCTTCTGAGGATGACAGATGGTAATTTTCTTAAAGCTGGAAGATCTTTGAATTATTTGGTTAATTATTTACCTCTTTCTCCTCTTCTGTGAGAGTTTTGCTTTTCTTGTACAAGGTTCATGGAATTTCTCAAAAGCTTGATTGCTATTTTAAGTATGATTTTTGGGGATCCTGTGTTGTCTGTTAGCCATACAAACAAATAAACTGAATTGTTAAAAGACAAGAAAGTATCTGCAGGAAATTATCTTTACATTGGAGTATTTACCTGTTTTGTCATTTGGTTTTGTTTAGTTGCAGTGCAGAGGGATTGATAGATAAAATTGTATGCCAGAAAATTTTTGTTACTGTTCTTCTTATTAAGGGAAGGAACAAGTGCAGGCTTTTAATTATAACGATTTATTTTACATTGCTGCTAATTTTTCAGATGAATGCACTGGACACACTTGGTCAAACAGCGTTGCACAGGGCTGCATTAGCAGGTCACTTGCAAACCTGCCGGCTCTTGCTGAACTACGGCTCTGATCCCTCTATCATCTCTTTACAAGGCTTCACAGCAGCACAGATGGGAAATGAAGCAGTGCAACAGATTCTAAGTGGTGGGTACAAATAAAGGCTTGCGTATTTGAACTTCAGCTTCTTCCTTTGCTTTGTGTATCTTACTTCTTTTTCAGTGCAAGAGACTTGCAGTAGTTTTCTCATCCCTTCCTTCCACCATTGTGTGCACACATCTACAGTATGTACTGCATGCTACTTTTCAGGAAAAAAAAACAAAACACAACAAAACAAAACAAGCCCTGCTCAATTCAGTGATTTTATGCAAATTGGGAAGAAAATAAACATCTTGTGGATTTAGAGCTTGCTGCTGTACAGGGAGATTGTAGGAAGGCAGATGTGGGGAGTTTGGGGGTTTTTTGTAACAAGTTCCAAGGCGACTGGAATATTGCTGAACACGTGAGAAACCTTTTTTCCTGTTATCAGCCACCCTGTCAAGTACTCCATTCTTTGGCAGTCACAAGCAGAGTGTGACTGGCACAAAAATACTCATAGTCGGTAAACCATTTGAACTTTTACTTCAAATCTCTTGCTTGTCCAGCAGAGAAAGATTTTTATTGTGGAAGTGCTCTGGATACTGTTTAGATAACAATCTGTTTATATCTTGCATTAAAAAGGTAGATAGATGTTTGAAGAGTATTATTTCATGTAAGTGCTTGAGGGTTTGCATCCTCTTACCCATGTCACATTTGAATTTTTTGCAAGTAGAGAGAAGAGTAATTTCATCAGCAAGTAACTCACCTTACAATGGGATACGCATGTAGTCAGAGAAAGGCAGATACCCATAAGGGTGAGAAGACCCATGGTACCTAGAAACTCCATTCCCTTCAGTGTTTTCAACAATGTTGCCTTAAAACGGGGGGGGGGGAAGAGGCTTTTTACAGCCATGCATGGAAGGACGGTTTTGAAGTGTTCTCACTTCTGAGCCGTAGCTGGTTACATATAGCTGATTACACAGGTAGCATTAGCTGTTTAAAATATTCACATGAGACTATGTGTGTTGAGAGAGAAGAATATTAGCTATGAATCAGAAGAAGGTAAACATATCCCCTGCTGTTAAAGAGGAGTTTGATTTTAAAAAAATAGTAAAACTAGTATTCTGAAAACACTAATTTGATTTTGAATTAAAAATTCTTTTTCACTGATGTACCTTTTCTAGGAAAACTAATTTGAAGTGTCATACTGTACTGCTTTTCATTGGAGAGGTAGCAGCCTTTCTCTAACATCCCTGAAGATGTTCAAGACTGAAAGATTCAAAAGCTGAAAAAATGCATGTAGTGTAGGGTTGGTGATGCTTTATGTTTTCTGTATTTCAAAGCTAGTAAATGAATGCTGATATTATTTACCAAATATTACTGTGTGCTTATTTTGTAAGATTGGATTAAAGAAATATTTCTTTTAAATGTTGGGAGTTGTTTTGATAGAGATTATTACCTGACTCCTGAGTTCACAGCTTAAAATATTTTCCATATAGTAGTGGATTTATTTTTTTTTCTCACACTTGATTGCTGAGCTACTTCCCAACTGTGAAATAACCATCAAAACAGCTTTCTGATGGCAAATGGCCAGTGAATACCACTTTTACTCTAGCTGCTTGTGGTTTTGGTTGCAACTGGTA
The DNA here is from genome assembly GCA_013400195.1 of Aramus guarauna. Lineage (NCBI taxonomy): Eukaryota > Metazoa > Chordata > Aves > Gruiformes > Aramidae > Aramus > Aramus guarauna. The sequence goes on along the minus strand of VXBL01010162.1, from coordinate 184,840 downwards.
GGAGTATGGCCATGAAATGTAAGAAGGCTCGTAAAGTGAGCTTGTTAATTTTTTCAAATGCTTATTAGAAAATGCTGCTAGTTTTGCTTTTCTTGAAGATTAAGATTTGTTTTGTTTCTTTAGTCAGTGGAGGCTTATGGTACTCAAGTTCTAGTCTAGTGAAATTGAATTTTCTTCTTCCTGTAGTAATTAGATTGTGGTTCTCATTGATTTCCTTTTTTACCCTCACCAATGTCAGGGTCTTGGCTATCTTGGGAAGACCAGGTCAGGAGTCCAGAGAAGAGATAAAGAATTGCTAAGGAGCGGAGCTTTGGATCCAGTATAGGACTTAGCCTCACCTGTTCTCTCCCTACCTCAGGACGCTGAGGTGGTGGTGCTGTTGGGGAGAGCAAAGGGAGGCATATAACTTAAGATGAAGAAGGTGTGAGCTGAAATCTTAACCTGCTCCAACAACAGGAGTTTGCATGCCATGCTTTGCCCACAGTCACTAACATTTGTGTCAAACCCCTGCTGCCACCCTTCTCTTGCAGCATGTGTTTGAATCACTTAGAATCATAGAATCATTTAGGTTGGAAAAGACTTTTAAGATCGAGTCCAACTGCTTGCTAGTGGAACTGCTCCAGAGGGTTGAGGTAGAGTCTAGGAAAGGAGCTGGCAGCTTTGGCTGTATTGAAGATTCCACTATCCCTCTTCCCCGAGCTTTCTCAGCAAGAGAACTGAGAGCACTTCTTTACCCAACAGTTGAGCTTGCAGGAGCTGCTTCTCACTTCCTCCTCCTCTTCCTGCAGTGAGTATGGAGGCAAGGAGGTAGCAAAAGGCCACGAAACACTGATCAAAAAAAAGAAAATAAGGCTGCAATAGGAAATACTGCCTCAAAGTGAACAGATAAGCTGATGTTCTTCTGTAAAGATAGCTAGTTAAGAAAACAAATAGACCTTTCTACCCATTTTCCACTTCTGTGATATAGTCACAGATTACTTTGCAAAGTCAGGAATTAACTGCATTCTGCAGAGACTGTCTTAGTCTGTAAGAAATACCTTCTCACAACATCTCTGCAGTTTCCTCCCAGGACATCGTACCAGTTCTCTACATTTAAAGTAGTCTTTAAAGTATTTTTGATGGAGTTGCATGCCCATCTAGAATGAGTTTAGCCTGTTACAACACTCTGACTTTCTTACAGCATTCTTACAGAGGATTGCAACCCCAGGTTCACCTTGGCCCGTTTGTTTTGCACTAGGCAATCATTTCTGTGGCTGATCAGGCATGCTGCCAAAACTTCTATTCCATAAATGCTTAAGCTTGAGAGGAGTGGCTTCTACAATAGAAAGCAGTTTCTATTAAAAACGAAGCAATCAAGATTGCCTTTTCAGCTCCTTTTTTGAGCAACACTGAAGAGCTCTAGGGACAGATAATCCAGTGTTCCTTTCCAGCCACTTCTTCCTCTTCCCTCAGTGCCTTCTTGCTTTCTCACAGCCGTATTTCTAATGAGAAGTGGGTTAAAAAAGAGTCTTGAGGCCAAAACCTGTCATTGTCTTAGTCATTTAAAGATGAAAAAAGGTAGGTATCTATTTAAGGGTCTCCTTTTAATCACTATGTTGTTCTTCTGATTCTATTTTAACCACTCCATGTTCATAACAAGGGACAGATCTCATTGTTGCTATGAAGTGCAGCAGGCAACTGGAGCATCATAAAGCAGGCAGTCACCATGTGGCCAGTGCTGTCTTAGAAATCCCATCCCATTGTCACTGCTTCGTAGTATAAGACACATCACAAGTGCAGAGTGCAAAGGTGTAATTTGGCTGGTGAGTTGAGCACAGTTAGCCCTGGCTGTGCACTGGTGCCTCATGCAGGTTGTTGACATTGTTGAGAAAGGTGCATTTGATCTTCAGCAAAACTTTGAATCTGTCCTGGTGAGCGTGTAGATTTCTTACATGTAGAAATGGCCATTTTTACCATACATGGGATTAGCAAAGCATTGAAATTCCATTTAGCAGAATAATGTCAGCTCTAGAGTCTAAATCTGACTGGTTTACACTGACACTAAGGCTCCTTACACAGACATTTATGCTATGTGAACTTGAACAGCACGACTCCAGCTGTATTTTTACAAATGACAAGACTTCCCCCCTCCCAGTTTGGAAAATAAGTTGAGTACAAGTTAATATAACTTATTGATCCTGAGTAATCCTAAACCATCTTTTTTCCTATGTAGAAAGTACACCTGTGCGTACATCTGATGTGGATTATCGGTTGTTAGAAGCATCCAAAGCTGGAGACTTGGAAACTGTGAAGGTAGGTTTGAGCAATTCATGTAAATTTTCCACTTTGTATTACTGCACAAGGCTTGTGGAAGACTCTGCTACAAGAGTTGTGGAAGTAGTGCCTAGTGGATGGTAAATCATAAAAAATGGGAAGGAAAATCTCTTCATTTTTGTTCTAGAAAGTAGTGCATTCAGATGTGTTGAGGTGTTTCTCTTGAATTTTCGGTTGTTCAGTCTCCTAGTCCTTCACACAGTCATGTCTTCGATGGACTCAGGTGCAGTGTTGCAGATGCAGCCATAATTGTTTGAAGTGGACCCTGTCATCCTCAGAATCACAGTTTAGTAGAAACAAGCCTCAGATACATGATTCAATCAGAAGGCAAGCAAACAAAAGTGTTATCAGGTAGCAGGCTTCACATTTTAAGCTATCCTTAATCTGAAGGTGAAGGGTCAGGCTGTGGAATCCCAGCATCACAGGAAGGTTTGAGCTTGTCTTTCATACTCATACTGAGACAGCAGACAACTGTTCTGTGCATGCATTCTCGCCTTGAACATCAGTGCGATACATATTAATATTCAAACAGCAGCAGTTTTGTGCACCAGCAGCTCCTTTGACTGCCAGGCTCAATATTTCAAGATTTCTGAAGTCAACATAAGCTGGAAATGGTAAAGTATCTGGAGGAAGTTACGTGGCCTTGTACCTGATGCTTGACGATTTAGAGGCTCACCCATTCTAATACATTAGGAATGTCTTCATGCTGCTTCCATCATTTAAGTCTTGTTTGTTAGAAGTACTTTCAGCCATAAATTTAGAGCAGCTATTTTTTTAACTCTGCCTAAGTGGAAAGGCATTTCCTGCAACATAACTTCTAAAAATTTGTATATGATAATAAATGGATCAAATTTTATGTTGAGGTAGTAGTTTGGGGGTTTTCTTTTGTGTGGTTTTTTGTTTGTTAGACTATTTTTTGTTTGGTTTGTGGGTCTTTTTATTTGTTTGTTTTAGTTCTGTACTAGATTTTGGGTTGTTCTTTTGTTTTTGCAGCAACTTTGCAGCCCTCAGAATGTGAATTGTAGGGATTTGGAAGGCCGTCATTCAACGCCATTGCACTTTGCTGCAGGATATAACCGCGTATCAGTGGTGGAGTATCTGTTGCACCATGGGGCAGATGTGCATGCCAAAGATAAAGGGTACATTTCTATACATGATATGCTCTGCTGTTTTCTGTTTACTGTGAGACTCCTACCCCCCTCAAATTAATTTCATTTTGGATTGCAGTAACCTTTATGTTTTTCTCTTGAAAATGTTCCTCTTTTTTCTTTCTTCTTGTTCTGCATTGTTTCTGACTTCATTGTAGGGAGATTTGTAGGCCAGTAAGGCATACTTAGCTTTCTGGCAAAGCCATTATCAAGTATGTATCTGGCATTGTAATACAGGATCCTTCTATTCCCTGTTTTTACCCATTTTGGAGACTTTGTTGTGCTTAAAAGCAGCCTTTAAGTTATTTCAGGTGATCTAAAATTAGTTTTGGATTGCATGGTGTAAAATACCAGGGTTATCTCTGGTTATTTTTCTAATTCTGTTAATTAGCTTTTATTATTTGGTTAGTTATTCAGTTAAAGGATACGAATCATTTACGGGTTTTTAAATTATTTGCAAAGCAATCATGTAGAATATCACGATTATGTTTGATCTTTCATTCCAATATATAGATTCAAGGTGGGGGATAATTCATTTCCAATGCTAAAATTTCATTTCCAATACTGAATTTTCAGGCTCTCCCTGAAAGAAATGTTTGGGTATCTTTCTGTATCTATCAGGTGTGCAGTGCTTCCTAATAACTGTACTTCAAACCCATTGTATAGACCTTTTCTGAAATTTACACTCAAATATCAAAGCCAGAACATCAGTGATTCTTGCCATTTAGTATTTGGCTGTTGTTAACAGCATTGAAGTTACTTGCTTGTGGAAGTAATAACATTGGTGCTTCCTAAGTATTTAAAAGTCTTGTGGGTGAGAACTGAAGGAGGATAATGAAGTTTTAATTGATGTTTTAATAGAAAATGAAAAATTGGAAAGACTGAAAGATACCAATAATATCTGGTGGGAGTTTTATCTATTGCGGTTTTCTATGATTGCATATTGCATTTTATTTTCTGTAGCTATTAATACTTTCTCTTTGATTAGTGGCTTAGTACCCCTGCACAATGCCTGTTCTTATGGACACTACGAAGTGGCTGAACTCTTAGTGAGGCACGGTGCTTCTGTCAACGTGGCGGACCTGTGGAAATTCACTCCTTTACATGAAGCAGCAGCAAAAGGAAAATACGAAATCTGCAAGCTGCTTTTAAAAGTATGTGCTGGAATTCTCAGATTTGTCTTTAAATGTGTATATGTTTATTTTTGCTGAAGATTAATTAATGCAAAGTTAAATGCATTCAGTGAGTTCTTTATGGTGTCTTTGAATCAATTTTCATCTTAGAATTATCAGAGGGTTTCTTGCGTAATGTCAGTGCGCTTGCAAAGAATCATCAGTACAGATACTTTTTCCAGTACATGTATTAGTACTATGAGCCAAGTAGGACAAGACTCTCACACTGGAAAAAGCAGCTGAATTTGTGTAAAAATACAAAAACCCCACCTTATCGTATTCATCCCTTTCTGGAACAGTTACTGCAGTTAAGTAAATCTTTGTAAATATTTATGCAAGAATATGTTACAGAGCAGTAACTGAAGGTGGGTCCTAAATGGTGTCTGGCATGTCAGAAATGTAAAACTGTTATGTTAATGTATAATTTATCAAGCTCCTGGAGGAAATGCATATTGATATACTGGGGAATAAATATTCATTATAATTAGTGGAAGAACCTGTAAAAAGCATGAGGTAATGCCAACATGTTTTCAGAGACACTTCTTAACATAAGCTCATATCCTGCCGTGGGAGGGTAAAAGAGGGTGCTAGAGTAGAGTTTCTTGCCAGTCCTATTTCTTGTTTTAGCCTTGCCTACTTCGTGCTCTGTGAAGCACAGCATTTAAAATAGGAGTAAGTGAGAATATGGATAGTCTTAAAATGCTGAGGCTTTTCCCCATCCACTTCTGTTTTCATTTACTGCTGCAAAGCCCTGCTATTTCCCTCCTACCTCATTAATTATTTCACTTGACTACCAAAAAAGCATTCAGATCAGAGAGGGTAGCACATCAGTTTGAAACACATCTGCAGTAGAAACCAGAAGATATTCAGAGATGGTCTGTGGAGTAGGTGCGATGATGGTCCTGGTAGTAACGCCTGAATACAGATGTTCGCTCAAGCTAGAAAAGCATTAGTAATCTCTCAAGAACAGCGTTACATTATAGACACCAGAGGTCTCTGGAGTTTTCTAATCATTCCACTGGGAATTTAGCCATTTTTTGTGTTCAAAAGAAAGGATACATGAAAGGAAATAGAAAAAGTGCTGAAATCTTTCTTTTTGAAATCGCTCTTGCACAAGAGCTAAACATGCCCTTAAGGTGACACAGTTTTGTAAAGGCTCCGTGTGTCCGTGGATATGTGCTCATGCTGCAGTTTGCTCAGGGCATCTCCTGCTGTGTCTCTTTTGCCAGCTGGCAGTGCTGTCAGTTCTGCTGAGCTGTGGATGTTGAGCTTGACTCCTCCTGACTCTTTCTGTCTTGGTCTGCTTGAAGAAGGAAGCGAAAACGTACAGGCATTTTGGAGAGACTCATTTTTCATCACATTTCTTTAAAATTACCACGTTCATTTGTTTCTATGCCTTTGAAGGGGTCTCAGAAGATACTATCTCTTCATTAGATATTTATTCTGGAGAGTATTTGAATAGCAGCAATTTTGATGAGTTCTAAATTAAGGGATCTAAGGTCATATCTTGGAGAAGTCATTGCAGTTTAAAAGGTTTTGTGCAAAGAATGCTCTCGTCCTGAAAGCACCGCAGATGTGGAACTGATTCTGTGTAATCAATACGCTGTCCCTTGCTGTCTCTTGCTGTTTACCCTTTACACCCTGGGCATTGCTGTACTGCTTCCAAATACAAGGCAGTTAATTCCTTCTGCTCTCCCCATCCCCAGCTCCTTCCCTGTCGCTCATGCTAGCACAGCTTTGCTGGCATCCCCAGTGAGAACTGGCAGGGTAGACTTGCTGGCAGGGGTTGGACCACTACGTTTGATTGTTCTGAAGGGGCCAGCCAGAGAACTATAGTGCCAGCAGCTGCCTCTGCTTTAACTATCTTTGGTTTTTCCCCGCTGCTGCTGCGAGTGAACAGGGAAGGACCTATCCTCCCACAAAATTGTATGTGGACGTGACTCGCACCATATGCTGCAAGTAGATGCGTGCTCCTCTCCTTCTCCTGTGCTCCAGTACTGTGTTCTTACCGCTGGCTGATCTGCATGTTTTACCAGCACAGATATACTCCAGCAGTCATCCAAATCCACTTTCTCACCAAAATGTTTTCTTCATTGCTTTCCAGGACCTGTAAACTGCTTAAGATGGTGCTGTTATCTGCTGGGAAGTGTAGAAATGAGTAATTTTTCTAGTTCCCTTCTGAAGCAAGTGTCTTTCAACAACAGGGTGGCATTTGGTGAAACTCAGTGCCTGGCTTCACTAGCTCAGAAAGGTGTGCTGAGGAAACACCTCCGCCAGCCACTTTGCAGGAGGAGGGAGGAGTGGCCAGCTAGGTATTTGGAGTTGGCTTTTCTTTAGCACCTGCTGTGACAGCAGAGCATAGCTATATGCAGAATATGCTCCTGAACCTGCTTCAGTTACAAGTAAAGCAGTGGCAGCTCTCACAGAGGTCTGCCGTTCTTGCCTGTGGAGTTGAGATTCACACAGCTGTGTTGCAGACTAGTGCCGTAGGCCTCAGCCTCCTGGGTTTTTTCTCATGTGCCTACTAATCTATACAGTTGTTACTTCATGATGGCAGGTCGGCAAAATCCCCCGTCTCCTATCTTGTGCCACAAAATAGCAACACACTTACATGCGCTGCTCTGCTCATGGTTGTGACAGTAGCATTCCACTTTTCTCTTTGCAGCATGGAGCTGATCCAACAAAAAAGAATCGAGATGGGAACACTCCTCTAGATTTGGTGAAAGAAGGAGACACAGATATTCAGGACTTACTGCGCGGAGATGCTGCCTTGCTAGATGCTGCCAAGAAGGGGTGCCTGGCACGAGTGCAGAAGCTATGTACTCAAGAAAATATCAATTGCAGAGACACCCAGGGAAGAAATTCAACACCGCTACATCTTGCAGGTGGGTGACTTGCCAGGTTTTGAAGGCTTGTATATTTATCATAGGGCTGCACAAGTTAATCACCAAAACCAGGACTGGTATAGTAAGTTTCACAGAAGATTGTCCTGTGCAGAGGGTTGTTAACTATGGCAGCTGTATTTCAGGAGGTGGTACAGTTATTAGGAAAGAGGAGCTTTTGCATCAAAAAAATTGCTTTAGCTTTTCTGTCTAATAATTTTTCTTCAGTTTATCTCTCCTAATACCTGATTTCTTTTCCTGTGTCATTTTACAGCTGGTTACAACAATTTGGAAGTAGCTGAATACCTTCTTGAGCATGGTGCTGATGTTAATGCCCAGGACAAAGGAGGATTAATCCCCCTACACAACGCAGCATCCTATGGGGTAGGTGCATGCATTCTTGCCATGAGTAGACCAACAAGGAACTCCTTAAGGTCATATTCAAAGCCAGTTCTTTTGCAACTCTCTTGCTGTGAACGTAGTTCAGGTTTTGATGGCATGAAATACTTGTTGGGCTCAGTTGCTGTTGTGAGTCCTGTTTGCAGTCCTGCAGATATAAATAAGACACGGATTCAGGTGCACTGTAGCAGTTAAAGGCTGCAGTTTGGAAAGGTCACTACAACATAGCTTTTATGCGGGCCAGCAGATGCACAGCATTGAACAGTGTTAAATTTGGGGTGACTGTTGAAACAGAAAAGACTTCAAGTTGTTGCTGAAAGACTTGGATGGAAGGAAGCGAAGAATACCAGGTGATCGTGTCTAGGTGATGACAGGGAAGTGGAGGTCTGTTACAGCTGATCTCTGGTGGGCAGCTGTTGCTAAGCTAACGTGTTGAAAGGTTACTGAGTTTGTAGTATGGGCATCCTCCTGGGCAAGCTGTCTACCGCAGTGGGGGTGCAGTGGCTGATTCAAACCATTTTGGATGATGCTGGCCCTTCTTCCTGCATATAGAGGGAAGCAACTGTGTGCATACCAGTTGCACAGATGCCTGATAGATTGCTTATAAGCAGCTGTTAATTGTGGATTTGGTGAGAAAGAAATCTCTTACAAATAATTGTACAGAGACAGTGCTTGAGAAGCTCCTAACAGCGTACAGAGTCAGACAGAGTACATGAAGCTCAAGAAGTAGTATTTTTGATGTTCTCATGATATGCTTTGTCTGTTACTACCTGGCCCTGGGCACAAGAGCAAAATCTGAGAGAGATGATTGTAATAGAACCACAATTGCTTTTGTTTGAGAGCCAAATGAAATAAAAAGTACAGTGTTCACCTTGTTTTTAAGGAGAATGTATCAGTGAAACTCAGCCTGCATCATTTGCATTGGTTATCTACATCAGTCTGGGATCCCAGTGTCCTAAAGAGCAAAAAGCTCCAAATCCTGCTGAAGGTTTAGAACACAGAATTGCTTTATCATACTGGGTCCTAATACCAAGCAATACTGTTCATCAGCCATAAGTATTAAATTCCCAGAATGTTGCTCAGATCTAGAGATGTATTCTGTTGCAAAGATTGTGTTCTTTCTTTTCAAGCACGGTAAACCAAAACACATGTTTTATGTGAAGGCAAAACATTCCTTACTGGCACAGGGAAACATTAGAGATTGTCACTTCTGACAATCATAATGCTAATCTAATCTGGTTGCCTTACTTTCTCTAGGAAAAGTTGGCGAAGCAGTGCTTGGTGCTTTTCCATCAGTTTATTTAGTTTAGTTAAGAGTTGCGGTATGCCTTTCCTGTGGCAGCCCACATTTACCTCTGAGCCATCATCAGCCCATTCAGATCTCTCTGATGGGAGGTAGAGAGTCGATGAGTACTGGTTTCACAAGTTCATAGCTGGCAGGTTTCACAGGCTCAACCTTTTCCCACAAAGTATCTTCAGTTCTCCCACCCAGCACTTCATACTGTGTGTCCCTCAGTAGGGTTTCATGTGGCAGAAAAGTCACAGGAGCAGCAATTGCTTTAAAAGTTTGGCAGAGAGGAAAAATAAGGTCAGCAGTCTTTTCAAACCCTGCTTATTCAAAGAGCAAGCCCTTTTACAAGAGCTGCTGAGAGTCACTTAATTGCCATTGAGAGGAAAAATGAAATCCATTGGCAAGTCTTTGCACTTCTGCTTACAATTTCAGTGTTTCATGCTCCTACCTACTCATTTTGACTACCTGCTTTTTTATTTCTTAGCTGTATTGCATAAGTAACTTTACTGGTCAGAGCAGCCAAAAATTTTATTTGCCAGTTTTCTGTTCTCTAACTTGGGAGACTTCAAGGATGGGATATTGATGGAAGCGTGGGGTTATAAGATCATTACTTTTATAGCCCATGTAAAACAGTTGTCCTTTGACACTCATAATGTGTTCTATCAGTTACAATTCTGTCATAAAATATTATTGGAGAAAGAACAAATTTGTGCTTCCGTGGGTGGGTTCAAAGTCTTGCAAGAAATTGCAAGAAAGAAAGAAAGTACACTGAAGACTTCCGTGTACAGACATTTAAGTGGTGGCTTTGCTGTATAACACATTGATTTTAGAGCTTCTGGTATTGTATTGCAAATGTTGCAGCCTTGTAATTTGTCTTACCAGTTCAAATTTGTATATAAATGTTTTGACAGTTAACTCTTATCAGTTTTATGCTGGATCAAGTATCGTGTCTGCTCCTGCAGCTGACACAAACTTCATGCTATGTACTTGAGGTGATTTGGCAGAAATACAATTCTGTGTCTGATCCCAGTTATACACGTGCTGGTGGGTGATCTGGGAGTGCAGATATACAGATGACCATGGAGCTGCAGTATAAATTGGTACCTGAAGAGGTGCGCTGCTACCTAGACACAGGAGGCAGAGAAGTGAGTTAAAGGAAATAAATTACAGGGGTCTCTAAGCACCATTACCTCCAGCACGAAAAAGGAAATAGGTGTTTTACCAGTGTCATGTTGATTAAGATGGTCTTGTGTTTTCCAGCATGTGGATATAGCAGCCCTGTTGATCAAATATAATACATGCGTAAATGCAACAGATAAATGGGCATTCACACCATTGCACGAAGCTGCACAGAAAGGAAGGACGCAGCTCTGCGCTCTGCTGTTAGCTCATGGAGCAGATCCAACCATGAAGAATCAAGAGGGTCAGACGCCACTAGACCTGGCAACAGTAAGTTCCTGTTAGCATGCCAGCCACAGGCTCCTCTGGAGGAGATTTGCTCTGCATATTAAATGGCTTTCTATGGCTCCATGGCGTCAGTGGTCCTCAGCTTTTGCTGTGCTGAGGTTGAGGGAGATGAGCATCTCCAGGGTGCCTGTTTGTGACTTTTTACCTGTGGGTCCAGACATTTTCCTTTGGCTGAGATCTTAATGTGGCTTATGATTTAAGGTTTGGTTCTGTTTAAGGATTCACTCCTGGGATCAATCTCCTCATTGCCAGAAATAAGCCTCTCTGAAATGTCCCCGATGATGGCCAATCTGTGTAGTGTTGGTGATTATTTCTTTGAGGAGGAAAATCAGATGGGCCTTTAGAGGAATGGGATCATTTAGAAGATGATTATGTTCAATGCCTGCATATTACCTCAGTTCTTTTTTGATCTATCTCCAAAACAACATTCCAAGATTTGCAGGTGGCTATCAAACTTTTTCTAAAACTGTCATCCGTAAACTTTCTTGTTAGTGGTGACAGTGGCAGCTGGTTAAAAAGCCTAATAATGTTGCATGAACATGTATGTCCCAGGTTAACCAGTCTTGATGGAACAGATACTGCAACCAAATCGAATGTTGTGTCTGGTTATAGTGCAAGTATCTTTTAAAGCCATTGATTGATTTATGGAGAGTTCAAGAAATATCCTCCAGAATAATCTGAGCTCTAGAAAACTTGCTTTGTGATGAGGGATATGAAAATTTGATTTTTCTGGCGGAAAATAAGTGTGTCTTAATCCTGTTCTACAAGAACACACAAGGAAGAAATTCTTGAATATGAGGGTCCTGCGTAATTTAGTCACCAAAGGCGAAATCCAGTTATCCAATTGTTAGCTAAGTTCATACTTCTCCTGTAGTTTCTGTCTTTTTTTTTTT
>VXBL01010162.1:152065-173266 GCA_013400195.1 Aramus guarauna | reverse complement strand
TTGTTTGTTGTTTGTTTTTTTTTTTTTTTTTTTTTTTTTCCTATTATAACACTACAAGATGTGATTATAGCAAAGGCAGTGGTAGTCTTTCCATTGAAACCTTGATCCGATGCAAAATGCTTCACCAAAAGTTGACTCTGACAGAGAAATTATGAGGTGGCATTGCCTGGCCTATGTTGTGAAGGATTTCAGATAAAGTTGCTGCGTTGCTCTTCCTGACTTTAATACCTATGAAGTCATTCTGTCAGAAAGGAAATTAGATGTACCTTCTCACTTACCTTTAGAAATGAGGAGAACCTGATTCGCCTGTGTCTGAGCAGTGAATCAGAATGTTCTTGCAACCATGAATTCCTGTTACAAAAGTTGGCAGTTTTCTTTTTAATGGGGGAACAGGGCAATCAATTAAAACAAATTCAAACAACAATTCTTTCAAGAGATCGGTGACTTCTGATAATAGAACCTCACGTTGAATGTTTTTTCTGTTTTTCAGGCTGATGATATCCGAGCTTTGCTGATAGATGCGATGCCTCCAGAAGCTTTGCCTACATGCTTTAAGCCTCAAGCCACTGTTGTTAGTGCCTCCCTGATCTCACCAGCGTCTACGCCGTCCTGCCTCTCCGCTGCCAGCAGTATAGATAACCTCACTGGGCCACTGGCAGAACTGGCCGTAGGAGGGGCTTCAAATGCTGGTGATGGAGCAGCAGGGACTGAAAGGAAGGAAGGAGAAGGTGCATTTGCTGCTGGACAAGTTTACGTTGCCAGAAGTACAGTAGCTTAGTATCACAATAGGCCTTGCTTTATCTGAAAAGCATTTCTGACTAGCCAGAAAATATTGTACAGCTTGAACTGTTACCTGCATTTTAAAGTGTCTGATGCTTGCTCTGTTTTCATGTGCTCTGCATTGTTGGCTGTTTATCTATGCTATCAGTGATTAGGTCTGACTACAAAAGGCAGATCTGATTAGGTGACCAGATGTTTGTTGTTGATTCTATAGAGGAAATCCAATGAGAATTATTTTGATGAAGTAATTATGATTGTGATGGCTGGGGGATTTTGCTATTTTGATTAGTATCTGGAATGCATGCTTTATGTCAGCATCTAGGTGATTACATAGCAAAAATACACCCACCCTTCCTTTCCTTCCCCTTGCAATGCGAGACTCTATTTGCCACAGATTGATTGTGCTTTTTAATAGTTGATTCTGAGGAGAGAACAGTGATGAGCTTTGCACTGAGCTTTCACACAACGGAAGTGGATCGTTTATTATAGACGTAGACAAATTGATTGTAAAAAGCATCAGAGTTTGGAATTTTGAGGGAATTAGTGGTATTGCTTGACTTTTTTTTTTTTTTTTTTTAAGGCTAGGGGTGTGTGTTGGTTTGTTTTGTTTTAATTCAGGTGCTTAGGGTATAATAACTTGTTTCTTCTTTTATAGTTTCTGGTCTTGACATGAACATTACACAGTTCCTAAAAAGCCTGGGTCTTGAACACCTTAGGGACATCTTTGAGACAGAACAGGTAAGTGGCAAGCCTCATCTGTGATTGTATGTTTAAAAGATAGACTAATAAATTTGAGTGACATTTTCATTCTCTAATTAAATTATAGTGAAGTTGAGAAACCTGTGAAAATCTCTTTTATTCAGATATCCATTGTCTTTCTTAAACATACATGACAACTGCCAATTTGGCTTGTATTCTGAGTGTTGCACTGGACCTTGTGAACTTTGAACATGATGGCTATAACCAAGCGAGGTTGGAACGTCACCAGCACTTGTCCTTCAGCAGTCTTGATATCCAAACAAGCCTTTTGCCACCTGTAGTGCCGCATGTGACACTTCGGTTAGATGTAGGAAACCCTCCAGTTTGACTATAAGCTAAAATAAAAATCTGGTTTACCAGGGCAGAGTCACACTAGAGAATGCAGGAACTACGTTTCCTAATAGATTAGGACTATGTAGCATTAATTGGGCTTTGCAGGGCTAACAAGTTTCAAATGGAATTGAGAGGTGGGGAAAACCTGCGGATTTATCAATAATTCACAATATATGAAAAGAATACAGCTAATTTAAGTTTCTCAAGCTTACATTACTTTTTAGAGAAGTACATCTAATGTATTTGCAGACTCTTTTTATGTACTGTTTCTTAAATTTGGCATGTTAAATAGATTATTTGTTCGAATAAGCGAGATGAACACAGCAGTGGAATAGAAAGGTACAAGTGCAAGAGACTGGATTTGATGGTTATTTTTTCCCCATGCCTCTGCTGCTAATCTTTTATGAGGGATCAGGAAACAAACGTTAGAAATGCTTACAGAAAAGGTCCCAACTGTTTCCATGAAACATTACAGGAGGTATCTCTGCAACATTAAAAGACCATAGAATCTCTTTTCCCATCTTACATACAAAGCATAAGCTCTTTCATTTGGAACTGCTTCTATTAAGAAGCAAACCAACCTATATTCTGCTCACATTTCTTTTTTCTTATTATTTTGCATGCCTTTCTGTTACCATGCTGATTTTGTTCTACTTTTGCTTCCTTAGCTCCTAACCTGTTTTTAAGATCTTCCCCTGCTAATAAGATTTAATAATGTAAATCGGATTCACTATATTCATTCATCAGTTTGAAACTGTTTAGTTGCTCTTGTAAGTTTCTTTCCAGTGAGAACCAGCTCATCTTCCTTAAGCTTATTGTTTTAAGCTGCTTTTTCCAAGCACTGCAGCACCTTCATGTGCACTTTTTCACTTTGGCTCTAGCCTCCTCCTGATGCTTTCCAATATCTCGTTTCCTTCTGTATTTTTTTTAATGTTCCACTGCATGTGATGAATTTCTTCAGTGGCTTTTCCACAGCAATCCCAGTAGGGTTGTTTTCTGCTCAATTGGACAAAAGTTCTGTGTAGGTATTAATTCCTTGCTTGAGTTGCTTTCTTTTGAATTAATGATATTCAATTTGTAGTGGGCAGAGTTCATACCTGCAAGTCCAGTTGTGCTAACAATGCAGTTTCTTTTGAATCAAGTCGTATGGTTTCCCATTACCTGCTGAGCTTCCTGTTCTAGTTTCATGTGCAAATTTGAAAATAGATTTTATATAATTATCTGCTCCAGATGAAATCTTTCTGTTTTTCACTGAATCACCTTAGTGCACAATTGCTTTATAGTAATAAAAATGTGCACTTTATTTAGCCTTTATCTCCTGTTCTTTAAAAAAAATGTTTATTTGGAAGTGTTCAAGGCCAGGTTGGGTGGGGCTTTGGGCAACCTGGTCTAGTGGAGGGTGCAGGGGGGTTGGAACTAAATGATCTTTAAGGTCACTTCCAACCCAACCCATTCTATGATTCTATGACATCATGTTTTATTACCTTTCTGCTTCCACCAGTAATCTCTGTGACCTTGAAACTTAGTCTTGTCTGGTGATTGTAGATGTGTTCATATATTGCAACCATATGAATAGTAGTATGTGTCCTTGCAATGTTAATTACTTCAAAAAATTGAGGAATAGTTGAGCACGACTTAGAATGGCTGCCCTACTGGTTTGATATACGTGCAAGTGCATACATGGATATATACACGCAGTAATAGCACACACCACAATAATGTTGATGTGAAACTCACTTAACATTTATTAGTAAGCTTTATAGAATATTAATTTCTGTTTGTGTAGTGAAAATGATGAATTGCACAACAATGTGAAACTTTGACTGCTTCAAAAATATTCCCAGATTTGTCCCAGCATTTCCATGCATCTTCCTCCTACATAAGTAAAATAGTTTTTTGAGACCCTCATACGAGAACCAGTTCTTGTTAATTGCTGTAAGAGAACTAAAAGTTTTGCCCGGCTTCAGGCTGGAGCAGCTGGGTGTGGTCCTGCAATAGGGAGGGGCTTGCCAGAAGGTGGCAGCAATTAGAAGTCCAGCAAACCAGAAAATATTAATACTCTCTTGGTTGCACCATGAATACATTCCATTTTCTGAACTGATGGGTCTTCAGCCTTGGGAATTGGGCCAAGTTTGCAAGTGATTTTTGTGGTCTTTCACTTTTCCAGATAACCCTGGATGTGTTGGCAGACATGGGGCATGAGGAGCTTAAGGAAATTGGGATCAATGCATATGGACACCGCCACAAATTAATAAAAGGTGTGGAGAGACTTCTAGGAGGGCAGCAAGGTAAATATGACACTTTTACTGATTAGTGTAAGTGTAGCATACCTTAGTCTCCCAGAAGTCACCTTCTATAAATGTCGGCATTGTCATCAGGACTTGAAAGAATTCGGATGTCAGGAAAAGATACTTGCTGGCAACCCTGGTGACTGGGTGGGTTATGGCAGGTAAAGAATATATTGAGGAGATACAGAACCAAGTGATCACTTGCCTTTCCAGAGGATGGGCACCCTGAGGCAGCTGTGGAGGCTATGCCTATTTCCAGGGTCTCTGTTTCACTCAGGCAGGAGCTTTTGGGTTGATTTGCCCTACATACCTACCCATAGGCCAGTTGTATCCTGAAGGGTGGACCTGATGGAGTTTTTTGCTGCCCCACACTTCTCAGACGCTTTTCTTGAAAGCGGAAACAATAAAATGCAATTATGTCCCACATGCATTTTCCTTCTCTCTTTTAAAGCCTCTGCTGCTAACAAAAGGTTGTGCTTCTGCCTTGTGTTTAGTTTGCATTTCCTGCTGTATTTGAGTTATTTAAGAAGAACAATGATGATAATGGATACAAATAGAGCTGGTATGGTTTTCTCCTGTTGATTTTTACTCCTTTAATTCCTTCTCTTTGCAGGCACCAATCCTTACTTGACTTTCCACTGTGTGAGTCAGGGGACCATTCTCCTTGACCTTGCTCCTGACGATAAGGAGTATCAGTCCGTAGAAGAGGAGGTATTGCAAGTACTTTTCTTAATGCTCTAGTGGCAGTGTATTTCTCTTTTCCCTTACACCTCGCGAGAGCTAAAGCATGCAAACGTACGTTGAAAGTGATAAAATATGCTTTGATGTATGAATTGCATAGATCTGACCTGAAGTTTAGAGCTCTTCGTTTGTCTTTTTATATAGAGCAATGATGGAAAATACTCTGTTGTGTCCTGCCAATTTTTTTTACTAAGTGATCTGTTTGCTCACTTAGTGTTATCCCAATTTTGTTTTGTTGTTGTGTTTTGAATGTTGTCTCATAGCAAGGGTTTCCACAGCTTTCTGTAGATAGGTAGACCTGTGAAAATCAAAGCCTGTGAGTGAAGACCAAGGGATCGAGGCCTTGCAAGTCTATAGGCATTTTCTGTGCTCAGGCTGTTTCTGCATGTGAGCCAGCTTGTTTTCTCTTGTCTCAGTGGCTTAGTTAATCTGTAACCCAGATAAACAGCTCTGGGATAATTGAGAATTGACTGCAATTTTGCCTCCCACACACACATGCTCTTTTATTTAAGTAAACTACAAGCAGATACCATTTTGAAAGACAAATCATAATAGAAAAGAGGCTTTCTGAAGAGTTGTATTTGGAAGAAACTCCATTTTACTGTGCATTTGTTATTTGTGTAGTGTTCCTACACTGTAGCATAGAAGTGTTTTGAGTCTTTTTAAAAGTCTAGATTTTCAGGATTGCTGCCAGTTTAGCAGCTATTTTTGATTAGTGACCCTGTAAACTAGAGTTTGTACAGACCTTTTTTATAAACTTTTCTGACAGAAAGGGTCACTTGCCTGCCATAGTAAATTGGGATGTTTATTTGAGCTATTTCTAAATGTTGTTGCTGTAGCTATAAATACCTCTGGAAAAGACACGATGAAACCATTGAAATTCTCAGGGGCTGCTAATGACGTAGGAATATTTACAGTGCAAGCATTTTCCAATCACTAAGCAATACAAACTGTACTCATTAGAAACACAATTATTACTTCAAAATGATCTCTTTTTATATTAATTTGCAAAGATTTTTTTTTTCTAATCTAAAGAAGGTTTTCTAGTTGTGTATAATTTTGATAGCAGGTGCCACTATCCTCCTTTTTGCTATGTATATTTTTATTACAAGATTGGATAATTGCATCATCCAACTTCTCTATTGTGGAACAACATAACATGTTGGGTGCCTGAGAAATAAGGGTGTACCTCAGTTTAAAACTGAGGTTTTTTGGGTTGTTTTGGTTTGGTTTTTTTACACCTTTTAATTAATTTTCAGTCAAGATTGTCTATTGTTGCCGGTGATACACTGAGATACTGCATGAATACTTTGCCTTGCTAGCAAGCTTTGTGTGCTAAACATTCAGTTGTGTTCATGTATGTAGATGCAAAGTACAATCCGGGAACATCGGGATGGTGGAAATGCTGGTGGGATCTTCAACAGGTACAATGTCATCAGGGTAAGTTTCAAACCCTCTTAATTCTATGTGGTAAAATAAGTTGGTATTTATGCAAGCAGGCAGAATTGGTTTAATGGATCACCCTTTTATATTTAAAGTTCTTTATTGAAATAGTATTCAGGAGCAGAGTTAAAGCAAGTGCTAAATGCTGAAATTAGACTGATTGTGTGCTCTGCACGTGCAATGAGGAAGAAGTGTCCATTTGTGCTCTTAAAAGAGTCTGAAGAACTGATAACTGAAGACAGAGGTGGTGAAGAGCCTGACTTATGGTTCACAACCTGATTTAATTACAGAGGTCTATAACTTCTGTATCTGACTTTGCAGCACAGATTTTTTTCTCAGTGTAGTCTTTTCTTGCCTTTTTAAAGGACATTTTGGGGGAGGGAGAAAGGATGAGCATGATTTTTTATTAATAGTTTCTATCTCCCTGTGCTACTTTGGACCTTGACACCTCCTTCTTTGCCCCTGCCAACTAGAAAAATACCTTTTACAAGCCCTGGCTTATCAGAAAATGGAATGTTGTCTTTCTGAGGGAAAGTACACTTTCTGGTTCCTTTTTTTGGGGGGAGGAGGAAATAGAGGAAATCAGAACAGAACTCAGTTCCTGAGGTCCAGCAAGCCCCTGCTAGGTATCCATTTGAAAAGTGAGCCCATGCAGAGCCTTTGCAACTTGGCCCACTAGATCATACATCCTGAAGTAAACTCTGCTTCCATCCTACTCCCAATCAAAGGTGAAGTCCTTTGCAGAAACCAGAGTGGCATTAGAGCATGTGGCTGGAACGATACCTCAAGATAGATGAAACAACGCACCTCCTAACTTCTTTCCTCAGAAGTTGTTTCTTTTCATGAAAGTTCAACCTAAACCAGACAGCAAGCTTCAAAAAGCTAGCTCAGATTGTTCAAGAGAGCTCAAAGCAGAGAGGGAAGGAGCTTCAGACATTTTGTAGTTCTTGGTGGTATTACAAGCTGTGTGGGAAGAAGCCTAAAAGTCATCCTTAAACCTGAGAACTTAGGCTGCAATTTCACAGTAGTTTCAACCACCTGCAAGTGTGTGCTACCAACTTGTTTGAAAGACTTCAGCCTTGCACGCAGAACAGCCGTGGGGTTTCTTTATACCATTCATATGTCTTACTCTCAGTTTCCCTGTTGAATTTATGCAAACTCTGTGAAACTACGTTCCATTTCAATTCCAATTCAAGTATGGTTGGACCTGTTGTACCACTGCAGATTCAAAAGGTCGTGAACAAGAAGTTGCGGGAGAGATTCTGTCACAGACAGAAGGAGGTCTCAGAGGAGAATCATAATCATCACAATGAACGCATGTTGTTTCATGGTAAGGAAGTGATCTCTGTTTATATGTACTGATATTTAACAACCGAAAAAAAAGAGTTTATGAGGACCCACAGGCCATGTTAATGTTGCTCTGTCACCATCCTGTACAGTAATTGTATTTCCACACTTGAAATGCAGGGGCGTGGGGCTGGTGGAGTTAGTCTGTGTGTTTACTGCAATCCAAAAAGCTACACTAGATTAAAAAAAAAAAATATTAAAAAAAAAAAAAGAGTTTTTTGATAAGGCATATCTTAGTCATTTCCAGTAAAGCTGCTGGGAGGATGTTACACTGCTGTGAGAAAGAGTGTATCTTCTAAACAAGGGGAGCAGCACACAGGAAAAGCGTTTTACCCTGATGCTTCAGGCAACCATCAGGGAAAGGAATCAAAACCAACCATGAGATTCAGCAAGATGTTTTCTAGAAGCATCCCAAAGTGCCTACAAATGACAGTTGCCTAAGGGTCTTTCTGCCCTAGATCCTTCTATGATTCTGCGTAGGAAATTCATTTTGGGTATGATTGTCCTGACGTCTTGCACCATCTTAACCAGTACTGACTGCTGGAGAAGGTGTGCATGACAACATACATTGCACTGAAATGTGAGTGGGGGGGAAAAACCATTTAATGAGATCTGTGAAATGAGTAAGAAATATGAGTCACACGTGGGATCTTGGTATATAACGATAAATCCCACACATCACTGCATCCTGCTGGGTATCGCCCCCTTCCAGCTGACTGAGCACACTTTCTGGTATTTAATGGTCTGTTTGAGGCAGACAAGCTCCTCTTGACAGAGAGTCCTGTATTACTATAGAGCTTAACAAGAATGTATGATAATACGTTGTTTCGTGTCATTCTGTTCTAGGGTCTCCTTTTATTAATGCTATCATTCACAAAGGATTTGATGAAAGGCATGCATACATTGGAGGAATGTTTGGAGCTGGAATTTACTTTGCCGAGAACTCCTCAAAAAGCAACCAGTATGTGTATGGGATAGGGGGAGGAACAGGCTGTCCCACGCACAAAGACAGGTCCTGTTATATCTGCCACAGGTATGAGTCCAGCAGAGTTCCGTAGATGTAATTCTGGCTGTCCTGGTTTTTACAATCCTGGCAAAGGATGAGTTATGGGGAAAGAATAGCCACTTGAGCTTGGTCATGGCAGGAAAAATGCAGTTTTCCATTTGTCAAGGCTGAAAAAAAAAGCATATAAATGCAGCGAGTCTCACAGAAAGGTCAAAAAATCTAAGCATACAGTGCATATAAATCAAAGTGAATTGTGGCTCAGGAAAGAGGCTTGAAACAGCAAGTTTGAAAATGAAGAGTCAGGAGAAAATAGCAATTAAACTCCAGGCACTCTCAGAACAAAACTGCAGTGCAAAGTGGTGGTCAGCAGTACAGTGTTGTACTATGGATCAGATAATTTTGGAGGCAGTGAACCAGGACTTAATCACAGCTTTGTTTTGTACTAGAGTAGATCAATGTGCTTTTCACACTTTGACACCTGTCCGTGCCCTGCTGGTAGGAACACAGAGAGACTTTCAGCTTCTTTCAACAGCTTTATATAAAATGAACTAGAACAGGCCTCCACGTGAGGGCTAAACAAAGTGTGTGTTTTCCCTTCTGCATGTGAAGAAAGATGGTGGGGTTTTGTTTGGTTGGGTGGTTTGGTTTTTTTTGTGTTACAGGTTTTATACAGCCTTAGAACTGTTTTCTAAAAGTGTTTCTTCAAAAAGCCTTGAGAAATTAATTGTAACAAAATAAACTCAAAAGTCTGAAATCATTCTGGAAGCATACAACTCCTAATAAGATATTTTAAAATTATGTTTTCTTTTTTCCTTTTAGACAAATGCTCTTCTGTAGAGTGACCCTTGGAAAATCCTTTCTTCAGTTCAGCACAATGAAAATGGCTCATGCCCCTCCAGGGCACCATTCTGTTATTGGCAGGCCAAGCGTGAATGGGCTTGCATACGCTGAATATGTTATCTATAGAGGAGAACAGGTATGTAGGTTAGCAAGGCCTGGGTTTATGGAAGGGCAGAGCTTGGAGCTGGAGAGGGGATGTGACCGGTTTCCAGGTGTGCCGTGATAGCCTAGTCGATTAGATTTTTTTCATTTAAATGTGGAAATAAATAGTGAACTGCATCAAGCCAGCAAATGCTGCTCCTATCCACTAAGCTCCTCTGATTTACACCATGCAGAATTGCCTCATCCCCCTTGTGCAGCACTGCTAGAGTCTAATAAGAGTTGTAGTTTCAGTAGGCACTGTTTCTCCCATTGCATTTTACTGGCATTGCTGCAGTAACAAGAACACGTGCATTTCTGGGGCTCTTCTACCTATTGAGGATTCTGGGCTTTTTACCTGTAGATTTCCAGCAGTGACAGTGTCACTGTCTGCCAGAGACGACCCTTAAATGGCAGCTGAAGTAGCACAGCAATCTTCAGGAGCTGATTTTTAATCTGAATAATGCAACTAGACCCTTGCTCTAGAAAAGTGTTTTGCTTACTACTCTGGATGGCTCCAAGATTATATAATAAGTTCAGGTTGGAAGGAATCTTGGGGGGGTCACCGAGGCCAGCCTCTTGTTCGCACTGGCTTCAGACCAGATTGCTGAGGGCTGTCTTTGACCAGGCAGATCTTGAAGACCTCAGAGAATAGTGTTGCACAGCCTCTTTCAGCAGCTTGTTCCTTTGTTTAATTATCCTCAGAGTAAAAAATATGTTCTTTGTATCCAATAGGAACCTCCCCTGTTTTAATTAATCTTGTTCTCCTGCTGCGCAGCTCAGAAAGGAGTCTGGCTGTGTTTTCTCAGTAGCCTTCCATATGTGATGGAAGATTGCTATGAGGTCCCACAAAGTCTTTCCTTTTCTGAATTAAACAAGCCTATGTCCTTCAGCCTCCTCTTGTTTATCCCGTGCTCTCTCCCCTTGACTATCTTACTGGTCCTTCGCTGAACTTGGCTTCAGCTTGTTGGTATCTTTCTTGTATTGGAGGGCCCAAAAGTTGTATGCAGTTGTCTAGATGGGGTCAAGTGAGTACTGAATAAATGTCAGTCATCACTGCGCCAGTTCACTGGCTGCGCTGTTGTTAATGTACCACAGGATGCCAGTAGCCTTTATCACTGCCAGGACATGCTGTTGATTATTCTTTAGCTTGCTGTCACCCAAGGATCCCCAACACCTTTTCAGCAGAGCTGCTTCCCATCCTGCAGTGTTGTAAGGAATTAGTTCATCCCAGGTGCGTTTGTCCTTGCTGGATTTCGTGAGGCTTTTGCTGGCTGAGTCTCCTCTCATCTGTCTAGGTTCCTCTGAATGGGGCCCTGCCCTGCAGCAGCTTCAGCTTTGTTCTGGGACTGAACCTCCTACCAGCTGTCTCGAGAAAACGCTGGACAGACACCTGGGTTATGTGCTTTCAATGAGCCAAGTATTTTACTGCCAGTAAAGGCATTTGCAGGTCACTTGGCACGTCAGTGAGCATTTTAGGATCAGACTACATCGGTCATCTGAGATTTTTCAGTAATTTTACAGGCACTGACTGATCTGCAGGATTAGCTAACAAGGAGAGTAACACTGTGAATTCTGTTGCGCACACAATTTCTGGCAGCATTTGCATGGAAGAAACATCTTTTTTTCTATTAATGTATTAAGGAAGATATTAACTACGTTGAGCAGTTCCTGCTTAGCGCTGGCTAGGTTTGAAATCTGCTTTTCTTTTGCACTCTGCAAACGTAGAGCTGATTCTTGCCTTGTCCTTCTTGATCACTGTTTAGTGAAATCCAAAACGTGAGCTTGCTCTTGTATAAAACAGTGTGGTTTTTTTCTTGACTTAACTTTCAGGCATACCCGGAATATCTCATTACATACCAGATTGTGAAACCAGAAGCTCCCTCACAGACAGCAACAGCAGCAGAGCAAAAGACCTAGTAGCTACAGAGCAGTGAAGAAGGATGTGACTTCAATCTTGGACTGGAAGGATGCGTGTTTCTGAAAATCAGTATCATATAAAATCCTTAACAACCTGGAAATAAGCTGTATGTCTTTTATAAAGCATTGCTGTCCTGATGAATATGATATGAGTAACTCTTGCATACTCAACTGCTACTGTTCCTTTTGAGGAAAGTTTACAAGGGACTGCCTTTTAATAACATATCTCAGGCTCCTAGTCTCTGCAGTTACCACGTGTAAAATAATGTTGTTTTGATCTAGACTTTGGGAACATTGTTCAAACGGAAATCTTTATCAATGCCATCTCACATGTTAAAATTTCAGACACTACTATTCTACATATTATATTTGCAGATAAATTGCATTAAGGCCATAATTTTCTTTTCAGCATACACCATTTTATGTTTTCAAGAGATCCTAGTCAACTATTTATTTTCCTTTTGTATTCTGAAGTTGAGCCAGAACCTTCCTAAAGATATTTTGCACAAAGTCAGTTTGACTAAAATCATTAACAATGCAATATGAATTTCATCTGAGAAGGGGCTAGGTCCAATTCTTCAATATAGGGGGTTTTTTTGCACACCTCTGAGCAATCGATAATATGAGTGAGTGTAGCTTTGGAGTGGAAACAAATTGTGTCGGTTCGCTGCTTTGTCTGAGTTTTCTGGAGGAAGCCCTAGGAAGTGTTTGCAAGGGCAAAACCAGCTCTTGTGCTTGGAAGAACTTCATAAAGCAGGTCAATGCCCTCTGCTGGCATCTCTAAAAGAACATTTTAGAAGGGTGAAGTACATGCAGTTTGTGAAATGTTCTCCAGTTACAGTGGCGTATGGTTTTACTGGGAGATAGGAGGGGAAAACTCAGAAGATTGCATACACGAGGGCGTATCTGGTTCATGTCCCTCTGTAATATGAGACCCAGTAAATGGGTTTCAAACTGGTAAGGGAAAGTATATTATAGCAGTTTCATCTGTGACATCACAGTTGAAGAGTTTAAGGTATTTACAAAAATAATAATTCTTTTAAATATCAATTTTACATTTTTATGAGAATGAACTTTTAAAACACGGGTTGGCAAATGGATTTGTTTGCAGGTATACCAGAGAACAAAGCTAGGATTTGTTCACTCTAATCCCCTTCCCTGCAAGTTCCCAGGTTTATTTCACTGGGTATGAGAAAGTTATTTTTAAGCATTGCATAGCACAGCATCAAACAATTTCAGAAGTCGCCCTCATGGAGGATATGCATTTAACAAAAGCAGAAACAGATTTCTTTTTTGTGTTGTTTTTACAAGGTCAGAGAAGGTTGAAAATCCAGCCGTGCTAATTTTTTTCTTAACAACCAGTACTGGGAGATGTGCTTCAGTGTTGAGCATGTAATGACTGGAGGAAATAATGTTCCTTTGAACACAACATGCTGCACATTTCCCTCTCAACCAGCACTATTTAGTATCTGATGATCTAGTTCACGCATTCAGGTTTTATCCCCCTTAAAGGAAACAACAGAATAGTGTGCTTTTAGTTTACAAAAATATACGTGGTCCCCGCAAGTGGGATTTTGTTGACATGTTTGGATAAAGCAAATTGAAACCTGAAGACCTTTTCACTTTCAGCATTAAGACACAAAATTTTCATTTTTAACATTAAGATGTTAATGTTGAAGCAAGTTACCCTCACAGAGGAACTTCACCCACCGTAAAATCCGTCATTTGATGCAATCTGGCTACCTGCACATCATCTGTTTGTAATATCTCTAAAGAAAACCTTAGAAATAGCAATACTCCAACAGATCTTGAACTTTGGGTTTTATTTTTCTTGAGCTGGCAGTGGATATATGATTCTCGCTTCATTTTGTGACCTGACTAAATATGTAGCTTCGATGTCCAAGCCAGGCTCTAGCCTAGTTGTCCTTTTAATCAAATCTCATTGATCAAATTGGGTGCTTGTATTTTGGCTACTTGTTTAATAGTGTTAGGATTGCAAAGATCACCACTAGGCTTTGAAGCTTTGTATTCATCATTTAAGTTTGGGGTTTGTTTTTAACTTAGTTAATAACAGAGTGGGGGGATGTGCCTATCTACACTAGGGTTTCAGATAGCGGTGAGAGTGAGTGTTGCTCACCATCCCCAGTTAGACATAGTGTTAAATGGTAAAACAGTTGTGCTGCTTAGGTGAGCAAAATGGTTAATTGTGGGTGTGGAAGTTAAAAGCTTTACATCTTTCAAAACCAAGAACGAACCTAAAAACAAGAACCCCACCAAGCCCGCACCAGATTCTGTTCTTGCTTGTTGTTTCCTGTGTGCTGATTGAACTAATGGCTAGTCTGGATTTCTTCTGCAGCCTTAAACTTCTAGAGGATAAAAATACTGTCCGGTATCTTTGAACTGCCAGTGTTAACGTATCTGATGTTCTGTGCAGAGTAAAGGTGCTGTGTGAGGAAATCATTTTGCAGTGGTTTTTGTCTCGTAATGATGTGATCTCATATCTGTTTGTGGTCAGACACACAGGAGTACCCAGGCCTGATGATGCATCTGTGTGTCGTAGAACCTGTGCAGGAGCAGCGTCTGCTTCTCCTGGCATATGTTGTTGTAGCTCCTCTTACAGTTTAAAAAAAAAAAAAAAAAGTGAGGATCTGCCCATCAATATCAAAGTTACCCATGAAAAAGCTGGCCGTGGTTTTGGTGATAGAGCTGCAGTTGGCAAGCTGTTAACGGTATGGATGCTGCTGCTTTAGCTGAGGAAGTTAACTTGATGCCTCCTAATTCTAGAGAATGGGACCTTAAAAATAGCACGCCCCCATAACCAGGCAGCCTCTGCCTTCTGAGAAATGAAGTTTTTCAACTTCCTGAGAAGGGCAGTCCCCTGATAACGGCATGCTTATGTGCGGTACTGGGTCACCAATGGAGGCACGGTAAGAACCGAGGATGCAAGAATACGCCGAGCTAAGCCATCTCATAGGCGTGGGAGCCTGGGCACCTCTCAGTGGCTCCAGAAAGAGCTATTGCACTGGGACAGAACGTGGTGCCTGCTGGGGAAAGGGACAGTTGTGTCTCGGGCCCACTGATTTTTATCCGTGTCCCTTTGAAGGCAGCATTTTGAAACATTTGTGCAGTTTGCAATGGGGACCTTAGTGGGCAAAACAGAAAGAAACTTCACCATGTAGCAAAGAAAGGAGGGTTCTGCTCTCCATTGCTGAAATTGTTTCCATGAGACAGATGAATTGGGTACTTGGTGCAGAGTAACATTGCAATCTGAATGCTGTCAACAAAACTTCTGTTAGGATTAAAAGCAGAGAGTACAGTACCTTAATAAGGTGTATCTTATTTTCTCATCCTCATTTTTATCTGCCAGTCTATTTTGATCCCAGCTCCACAGAGACTGTTACAAACCTCTTGTACTAATTCCACCATTTTGCACACTATTGGTCTGTAGTCCAAGGAATGAGCAATGTGTTTTCTAATCTCTATTTTGAACGTTTGCATGTGATGCGATTGAATCCCGCTGCATTATGCAGCAGGAATTTATTTTGCCTGCAAACTTTTATACTTTGCTTGTTGGTAACAGATTATCCCAAAACAAAATTCTCCACTGAAGCAAAAAGAAAGCCCCGCAAAATGTTCTGTACTGCTGGCTTTGGTGGGCAGCAGACACAGGAAAGGCATGTGGTGTATGGGATGGAGTAGCTTCTGGAGAAGGGCGCTTCCTTGGCTCTGGAAAGCAGCTGATCCTACTGTTTGTTGTGGGTTGGAGGAGATCTGTTCGCCGTGAATGCGTGAAGTGCCAAGGGATGCTAACGTGTCCTGGCCTGCGGGATCTACTTAAGACAGTGGCAAATCTTCTCGAAAAAGACTCCATCCCTGCAGTGAAGTCACAGCTCCTGCACAGTACGTGCACTACCTACAATCTCCATGTGGGACTGTTAACAAAAAGTACCCAGAACAGATTTTTCAAAAGATAGGTAGAAGGGCCACAAAACTTACTAGTTTGAGCATTGCTACTCGTTCTCAGAAGCTGAAAGTCAAGAAATAGGTGAATTTATTTTTAATGGGATTTCCTCCTTTCCATGCTGCTTTGCCACAGAAAACCTAGCTCAGAAATCTAAAAGGTGATACTTGTAATGCATGTTTTTAAGCTGTGCTGCAGCTCTGCTGGGGAAGACATGGAAAACTACAGGTTCCATTCTTGCCACAGGTACCAAGTGGCTTGTGAACCTGCGTAGACTTGAATCCATTGATGATCAGATGGTGGCTTTGGCACAGTCCAGAGCAAGCTCCTCGTCTTTCAGAGAGTGGCGGGACGTGCAGAGATGGAGTTTGCAGTGTACCCACCTTGCTTGAACGCACAGTAGATGTGACACCTAGAGGATCAGGGGACAGCATATGTGTGTTAAAATTTGTGAAGCAAGGTGAATGAGCCCATGAATCAGTAGGGAACATGAGAAATGGATGCACTTCCCATTACCCTAACATGTATGCCTGTCAGGTCATACTAGCTGACTGGTTTTGATGTATCTATTTCTGTCTTACTGAACCTGTTGGTGGCAAGTTCTAGTGTTGGTTCCGTTAATTACTAATGTAGTTTGATTAGAGTCTCTGTATTACAAGATAATTTTGACACTTTCTTTTTAACACCTGCAGAAACTTGCTTCAGCTTTGGAAATTGAAATGGGGATTTTTCTGTGCCACAGTCCCATAAGCTTGCGTATCTCATTCCTAATTGCTTTCTCTGCCAACCCAAATGGCGATGGACCTGAGGGTTGAGTTTTTAGACCTTTTTTTGTATAACTTGTTTTCATAACTAGCCCTGTATGTTTCCTCTCTTGGTTGCCCATTACCTGGAGCTGGGATATCATTTATTTATTTCCTCCTTTACCCTCTCTCTCAAAGAAGACGATGGGCAGGTTCTCAGCCTACCTACATGGTGGACTTTAGGTAACATCTCTGTAACAACTGAGTTTGATCTATAAATGTGCTTGGCTAAATGTCTGATCTGCAATACTTGTAATAGTTTAAAATTCAATAAATACATTTTTAACAGTTGCTCTGTGAAAGCTGTGTTTGCACAAACTGCTATTCTGTCGTGGTCTAAGGACAAACCTGCACCAGCCACAACTGTTGAAAACAATTTTATTTTCTCCAAACAATTTGTTTTCTCCCTCCCTCAGGCAATAAATAAAAAGTTAATTTCTAAAAAAAAAAAAAAAAACCAAACAAAACAAACCCAAAACATAAAACCATACATATGTACATCAGCCACATAGGCATCTTGTGTGTTGGATTGGACTGGGGGAAGGAGAGGTAGGGTGGGAAATGAAGCTCCAGGTGGGTTGAAGGTGAGGCATGTTCTATCTAGGCTTAGGCCAAAGGCTGCAGCAGTGTTGCACATGTGAGCAAGACCCAGCTGAGGTGGAAAAGGGCAAATGAATGTTGTACAAAGAGCCCAGCCTGTAGCACATGCCCCAGTTTTGGAAATGCTGCCTGGCTGGCATCTCTGGGCCAGCCTCTCCTCCACCCTGCCGCTTCTCTCCCTTACAGCCCAACCATGTCCCATCCTCCTCCTCCTGGAAGAGCAGCAGTGGGATGGGCGGAGAGGAAACCCAACAGAGTCATCAAAAGCCCAGACTGCTGCCCCCACACCTCCCTTCTCCTATTTAACCCACAGGAGATTGGACATACGTTTTGCAGGAACCAGAGATCCACAGAGGCATTTAGGACTGCATCTCCCCTCCAGGCCACAGATTGCTCTTCCCCCCCCCAGGAACAGGCTCAGCTGGTGCCCACCAGCTCCTGCATCGCCTCCCCAGCCACCCACAGGGGTGAGGTGGGCTGCAGGCAGCCCCATGCCACCACCTCCACCCTTACCCCGCTTGGCCCAAGGCCCTGCCTGCCGCTCTGCTTGTCACCTGGTGTAACTGGCTCAGGTAAGCAGCACCCACCACAGGCACTCACGTCTCTCTCTGCCTGTGGGAAGACCGCTGCACAATAAAAAGAGGGTACGCTCCCTTTTCGACCCAGATGAGCTAGGGGCAGAAATACAGGGAGAAAGGGAGGTGTATCTTTTTTTTAAAAAACAAGACAATAAAATAGTGATGGATAGAGATGAAGACCAGGCACTTGAAACCCAGTATACTATTTTTTTCCTCCCCCAAAGAGCCTGGACAATGTCAGGGTTTGTGGCTTTTACAACTTTCATGCTTTCCAAACATAAAATTAAAAAGCAAAAAAACCAAGATGAGGTAAGAAATTTCTCTACAAAAAAGACATTGAGTCCAGGGTGAATGGCAGTGTCCGGCACTATTGCTTAACATCGTGGGGCTCCATGCCCACCTGCCCCCTCCACGCCTGGCACTATCTGCCTGGCTGGCCTCAGCCCCTGAGCTAACAGCTGGGCGACGTGGTGATGGGGCTGTGCAGGTATGGGAGGCTGCTGGGGGTGGCATGGACACCGACAGAGACTGGGAAGCTGAAGACAAACTGGGAGGTGGGGGTGGAGGTGGCCTTGCCCCGCTCCCGCAGTGTCCCCGAGGGGCTGACAGCTTCCACTGCGCATGAGGTGGCCAAGACCTGTGACTCAAACTGCAGCAGCTGCCCCATGAAGCTGAAGTTAGGGGAGATGATGCTCCGGCGCTGCTTGACAAACTCGAAGGCCTCCTCCAGCTTGACACGTTTCTTCATCATCAGGTAAGCCAAGCAGATGGTGGCAGAGCGGGAGATACCAGCCTGGCAGTGGACTAGGACCCGGCCACAGCACTCCTTCACTGAGTCTGGAGGGCAACGGGATGAGGCGTGAGACCAACACCCTTCCAACAAAGCCCAACCCCTCACCAAACCCATGGGCAACGGCTGACCTCCCTCCCACCAGTGCAACAAATGGCCTGGTCTCTGCTGGACACAGTCCCCTCGGAGCCAAAGGCTCTATGTCTTTAGCACAGGAACCTCCCCACCCCCACCCCCCCCAGCAAAACGCACACGGACATATCTCCTCCGCGCAGGCACTCACCGATGTACTCGATTGCTTCCATGAACCAGGAGCTGATGTCAGCTTTGTGGTTATCCTCCACGGGGATACACTTGTACTGGTAGTGCCCCTCGAAGTGGTTGGGGCAGTCTGAGGAGACGTTCAGCAGGGCTGTGATGCCCAGGGCATCAAGCATGTCCCGCCGGGCAGCGTGGTAGGCACTGCCAAGGTAGAGGAAGGGAAGGATTTCCACAGGGCCACCCTGTTACAGAGAAAAACAACAGGTATGGGGGTGACCAGGGGACAGCAGTGGGCAGGACACACATCCAGATGGCTTGGAGGCTCTGAGCAGTGCAGGAACCTGGCACCTGATCCAGGGCCATCAAAAGAGGGAGCAGAGGCTGCCTTTCTGAGCTGCTAAACTCATTTCAGCCCTCCCCCACTTCATCCTGTCCAGGAACAGGCAGGTGTTGCAGTGGGATTTGGGCTTGCCCCTCCCCAGGGAGCACAAACACCCTTAGGATCAGGAGGACCACCATGCTCTCCCGTGACAGGACAGGGAGCAGGGCTCCGGCTCTGCACGCCTCAGCTGAGGGAGAGCAGAGACTCCAGCAGAACCAGCTTTCAATGCTGGAAGGAGCAGTCAGAACAGCTGAGCGCTGGGCTTCTAGACATACCTGGTCATGAAGGGGGGTCCCACAGGAACTGCAGCCCAAATCCAGGGGCTCGGCACTGGTGGGGGGTGACACATTGCTCAGGGACTTGGTTTTTGCACAGAATTCGGGGTACTCTGAAGAGAAACGCTCATAACCCCCTGCAAGAGGAGAGGCACAAAGTGTTATCCCAAGCTACATTCACTGCAGAACAGCATAGCCAGAGCTGACGCGTCTCGCTGTGCCCTTCGCCACTAGATGATGCTACAGTAATGGAGAGTGGTCTCCTGCCCCAGGATGAGCAGCCAGGCTCCTGGAAGCCAGAGGGGAAATCCCTGAAGCCCCACCACTCACTCCCTTAGAGCAAGAGCTCCAAGAGCTCTGTAATGCTCTTGGCTGCCCAAAGTCTCAGGTCTGGGGTTTGGCCCCCTGCGCACCGTCAGCCAAAACCCCAGACCGAGGCCAAGGTTGCTCTCTAAGATAAAGGAGAGAGGATTTTGTTGCCAGCATCCTCTGACTTCAATGGGAAAAGCTGCTCCCAGGCCAAAGACGGTTCAGTTCCTAGCTTTCCCAGACACACCGTCCTGCCACAAAGCACGGGGAGGTCTCCCACCCTTCCCAGCCTGACCCTCCAGCATAGAGCTCCCAAAACAACAGGCCAGGGAAGCCCTGGCGCTGGCCGGGTCCAGTGAAGCTAACCCCACAGCAAATCCGCTCTCCAGATATCTCCACTGCCTCTCAAGGCCATGGGTACAAACTGAACATGGAGGTGAGCACCCTGTGAAAGAGCAGCTTGATCCTTTGACCTGCTGCCAGGGGGATAAGCAAAGGTGACCCCAGATCTTCCTCATGGCAGCCAAAACAAGAGCAAACCCATCGACTTCCCAGGACAGGGAAACTGCGGTGCTGGGTGCAGACAAACACTTCTGGTGAGATTTCCTTCTCTCATTCAAATCAAATCAACACCCCTGACATCCTTGTAGAGTCTGACCTTGAGCCTTAAAACCAACAGAAATTAGGTATTTTACTATCGCCAGAGGAAGCTAGCTAGACCGAGCCCCGACTGCCAGGATAGTTCCTGAAGACTCACCCCAACTGCAGGACCTACGCCTGCAGCTCCGGGCTTGCCAGCGCGCACGCAGCAGGACACGTATTCCTTATCCAGCCCTCGCCCTGAGACTGCCCTGAGCGAGGATGGATGTTCCAAAGACCAGTGGACACAAGCGTCTCCAGCAAAGCAGCCCAGCACTGCCGAGGCTGCCAGAGACCCATCCACCATCTCAGTGTCCTTCATGGTTTCCTCCACCTTCGCAAGGAAGGGCTCTAGTACCTTAAAGTAGGAACCTGCGTACGCATCGCCGGATGTGCGGTGCCCCCCCCGCGTGAGCAGGACAGTTTGCAGAGGCTGCGTTTCCAGGACCTGACATCCCTTTGCAGTCCTACTGGTTCAATTTGGAGGAGCACCCAAAAAACAAGCCCCCCCGTTAGACATCTTCAGGAGGTCTGGTCCTAAAATCCCTGGATCTACCACATCCCACTCCGGCGGCCATCCCACCACCCCGAGAGGGAGAAGCTGCCCCGGGTGATGGGTGGAAGTGGGCTCCCTCCTTTCCCTCTAACGCCCGTTCCGCCAAGCGCCACGTCCAGCAGCTCCGTCCCACCATACGCGGATCCCGGCGGTGCGTGCAGGCCCTGCCCAGCACAGGAACCGCTCTGTGCGGGTGCCCATCACCAAACAACACCCAGCGGTTCTGTTTCACAGGGAAACTGGCAGCCGTTTGATGCGCACAAAACAGATCCAGGTCTTCATCATGACCTGTACCCAGTAAATTTGCATTTGGACAGGCACAGTACTGGGTGAGCACGGCTCTTGTGAAATCAGAGCGAGCTTGATGATTTTAGTAGCTCTGTGGTAAGCGAGGACTCTAGTGCTGGGACTGAGTCTCTAGGAGCCTGTTCCTTAAAAAAAAAAAAAAAAAA
>VXBL01010162.1:47711-150418 GCA_013400195.1 Aramus guarauna | reverse complement strand
GCTCGGCGGGGTCCCCCCGCTCCGCACCCGCCGCCGCCGCCGCCCCGTTTTCCCTGTCGGAAAATGACAGCTCGGTAGCTGCAGAGCCCTGAAAGCACCACAGCGTCCTGACGGGGAAGCGGCCCCGCGGAAAGCTCTCCGACTCGCTTCCTCACGTGGAGGAACGCTATTCTGGGCTACAAGACAAAGGAGCAAATTCACAGCCCTGAAGTGACCCCGAGAGGGTCTCCCCATGACCACCACCTAAACACCCAGCGGTCATTTCACCCAGAAGTCCCCTTCTGGGCTGCTTCCAAACCAAAGCGATGCCGCAAACCCCAGCACCAGCCACTGTGCCCGGGGCGTTCCCTGCAGTCCCGGGTGAGCCGGCTTCAGAGACCCGAGGGTGCCCAGCTTACCCCAGCGTGAACCGGGAGGTGGTGTAAGCGCAAGGGCCCAGCGTTTATCCAAGCCCATCTGCCCCGGTCACTACTTTCCACAAAGGGCAGCATTTGGACGGGCAGCTTGACGCCCCTTCCCCTGCATGCCCGGTAGCTGTTTATTTGGGCAAGGCAGGGTAGCACCTTGCTGTGCGTGCCTCCCTGGGAGGAATCCAGCCAGCCACACACCTTCGAGGCCGGCAGCTGGTGACGCTCCTGCCGCTGCCTCTGCCCGACGCTCCGCTCTCCGACTGCTGCCGGATTCTCCCCTCCGCCGGCGTCAGCCTGATCTTTGTACCCCGGGCTCGGGTGCTGTGCCAGCCCTTCGCCAGCCGAGCCGAGTCAGATTAGCTATGAGGGAAACATAGCTGCCACTTGTGTAATACACCCCGCTCCATGAATGTATTTGAGCCTGTTGCCTAATACCACAGGGGTGAAAGGCTAATTTTCTCCCTTCCAACTTGCATCAGACACAAGGAAAGAAGGAACTTATTTCTACCAAAGTAAAGCAGACTCTGACTGGCCACCTCCGTGCCAGCACCAAGCTCTCTTCCTTTAGATGATGCTGTCAGAGACCAAAAAACGCAAACTGATTTCAAACTAATTAAAAATTATGCTCTCACAGCAACATGACTTGAACTCAAGTTGGACCATCAGAATATCTTAGGAAGTTTTACTCAAGAGCTGACGCCCAAATACGCTGTTTTCTTTGCTTCTCTTGGGCAGGAGATGTTGGCCTACCATGTGATGAGCTAGCCTGCTGTCTTCAATGCCTTCTGCACTATTCCCTCCAGCTTTTACACTAAAATTAGATGACCAAGGCCACAGAACATATGTCCTTGGAGGCAGGGCTCTCATCCTAATTTTTCCCTTTCTGGTTCAGCACATGACTGGGGCAAATTGGTCTGAGGTGGGAGAGGAAGGCAACATTGGCATGGGTAGAGGAGGGGGGATTTGGGCTGCTGTCCCTGGATGCTTGCGTGAGCATTGGTGGAGGACATTACTTAAGGATGGACCAGGGATGGATGCGTGTGCATGTGCATCTGATGGAGATTTCCAAGCGTTTCCATATGCCTGAACCCCCATCTCCTTGTTGTGCATCCCTTCCTGCTGTCTGTGTGGAGGTAGCAGGTTCTTGGCTTTTTCTTCCTGGAAAATAAACCCAGTCAGGCTGCTGGAAATGCCATTGCGCATCCACACCAGCCATTCTCACGGCTGTGCTCCTGGCTGCCCACGTCTGGAGCTGATGCTGTGGTGGGGATGGTGGCTCACAGGCAGCTGGCAGTAGAGAAATTGAACCCGAAGGTGAGAGTGCCCAAACGGGAACAAGTCAACGGCCGCCCAGCCAGGATCCACCACCGGAGGAAAAGAGTTAGCTCAAATGGAAATCTCATTAACTTTGTCTGTGGAGGTGCTACAATGGGACAACCAAGTGCCACCAGAAACGCTTGCAAGGCAGAAGCCACAAGGCAAAAAAGCAACACAATTACCTGGGCTGGAGGGGCAGAGGGTGCCGAAAGGACTGGGGAGAAGAGGGGGATGGGGATGGGAGAAGGCCCTATGGCTCCATGTCCTGACTTTGCAAACCTGGAGAAGCGTGAAAGCTAATATTCCTGTCAAACGGCATCCACATGGCACAAACTGAAATATATCCTGCTGGAAAACAAACAACCAAAAGAAAAGAGAGAGAGAGCAAGAGACATTCATTTCCTCCACAACACAGTCAAAGATTTGTCTTTTACAGGGGCCTGGCTAGAAGAGGCAATTGTGGAAGGAAGCTGGAGGGAAATGAATCGGATGATTAAATGTCAATATGTACCTTGAATTAAGGACAAGGAATTTACACCTCATCTCACTGTGGCAGCGAAAACCAAATTAGAGCCAGGCTGTAAATTTGCCAGCCAATAGATACCAATTTGTTTGGCTATCTACAGGCTTTTCCTGCCCAGAGAAATGCTGAAGTTGCCCCAGGGTGGGCAATGCCTGCTGTGGGCAGCTGGTAAGCTGCTGAGCTCGGCGAGCCCTCTGGGCACTTCCAGGCTTTCCTGGCTCCGCTCCCCCCGGCTCCCGGCCCCAGCGCGCGCACGTGGGGTCCTGGCATGCCGCGTCACGCCGCAGGTCACAGCTGCCTGGCAGATGTGCCTGCCTCTGTGCCACCTGGGCTGGAACATAGGCTGGGGTTTTGCTACGCTGGAGCTTTCCCTCTGTCCTCCTGTTGAGCCAGCTGTATGGCTGCGGACGGACGAAGCACAGAGCTGTATCCCCGCTACTCTCAGCACGTGGCAGAGGTTGCAGCGTAAGGATGCTGCTGCCTTCCCCCAAGCAGCTCCCAGAAGTTAGCCAAAGGGTTGAGTGTTTTGCCAGGCGCAGGAAGCCTTTGGCAGAAATCGAAGACGGAATCAAGGTTTTAACAACTTGCAAGTCTGTGCTTACCCACAAAACCCGGCTTTCCCGGAGTGCCGCGGCGTCATTGCTGCCTTTTGTCCTCACACAGCACCTTACAGGGCTCCTTTCACAGCATCTCTCTTTCTCACAGCCTTCCCGGCTGGGGAAAGCATCCTCCTGTCTGCAAAGGCCAGGATAGCAGTGAAAGAGTTAACAGATTCATGTTAATAAATTCAGGCTCTCTTTTCCTCTAGGGCATATTTGCATATTAATGGTGGGGAATTGTAACGAACCTGTCTAGGGAGGCTAAAGGGAAAATTATGCAAGGTTGGCTGAGAAGGTGGAGGAGGGGAAAATGTTCATTTCCAGCACTTTCCAATCCCTCAGCTGCAAAAGCGTGTGAGCAACCTGAGCTCCAGGGCAGCACCTTGGAGCGTGGGACACCCTGGGAGTGAAGGGAGTACCTGAGTGCACCTAGCTGTTCGGACCCACCTGCACCCCTCCCGCCCTGGCTTCTCCTTCTCTCACATTGCCCCAGACATGCTTTCATTTTAAACCCAAGGCCGCACCAGCAGATTTCAGCAAGCGTGCCCCAAATCGTCGCCCTGTCCTCCAAGACACCTGGATAAAATGCAACTTTTGGTGGGCTGTCAACGTAGCAGCTGCTCCACAACTCGTTTTCATCAGAGGATCTCTCGGGGCTTTTCAGCAGCGCCGTGCTTGGTGCAGGGAGCGATGGAGCCAGGGAAGGGGAGTTGAAACAGGCTGGGCTGAAGCGTGCCTGCTTTCCCATCCCCCTCCTTCACGCCAGGCTGCAAGTAGCTGCAGCACGTGCTTGAACCCTGCCCCAATCTTTGTTGCCTCAAACCCCAAAGCCCTGCAGCACGCCAGCCCGAAATTCTCTGACAGCACATGAAAAACGCCAGGAGCTTTGCCAGGTCTGCTTTCTCCGCGCTCTGCTGAAGCCTCCGTTTATAATCCCTACTCCAGTGAACTGCACTACAGATTTTATCTCAAGAAGGACGAATAATCTGTTGCTTCTGCCATGCAACAGCAGATAGAGGGAAGGTTTATAGTCATGGGAAAATCAGCTATAAATCGCTAGATAGGAGACTAATCACTGGGCCCCTGATCTGATCTAGATTAGGAGATGGAAAAAGCAGCCTTTATTTCTGAAAGCAAAGCAGCCCTTCTTCTGAACAGCGATGGGGCGCTCCACATACCCCCATAGCTGCAGCTGATTTGGGCCCATGCAAAGGTGAACAGGGCAGGACCCGCTCAAATTCGAAGGATGGAAAGCGGCCCAAGCCATTTGCTGCTGCAGGTCTGGTTTCCTCTGTCTCTCTCCCTCCTCCCTGCCTTTTGCCACTGCCTCATCTCTGCCTGTAAAAGTCGATGTGGCTCCAGCCATGCTGGATGGTCAGTGAAGGAGTGCAATTTTAAGAAGATATATGGCTTCTGCTAGGTGGTTAGCTTAGGCAGCTAATTAGGGCTGGTGTTGGGGGGGGCAAGGGGGATGGGGGGAGGTCTGCAACAGGCCTAAGTGCCACCTGTGGAAGGAGAGAGGCTCCCTCTCCCAAATCCTCATGCTATTTCTTTTTAACCAGGTCAGTTTTGGGGGGAGGTGTAGGGCAAAACAAGCTGCAGGGTTTGGAGGTGAGGTGCTGGCAGCAACCTGGTCTAGTGGAGGGTGCCCCTGCCCATGGCAAGGGGGTTGGAACTAGATGGTCTTTGAGGTCCCTTCCAACCCAAACCATTCTGTGATTCTGTGATTCCCGAGGACTGGATGGTGGGTAAGGGCCCACGGATCTGTTGCTTCGCTCCAGCTCTGAAGGACTTAGGAGCCCAGTGGTCCCACAGCCGTGGCAGACTTGCCCCTCAATACCACCAGGACCCAGAGACCATCCCTGGTAGGGCCCCAGGAGGTGCAGAGCCAGCCTGGCTGTCCCCTGGGCAGACCACCTTCCAGCACCTGTTCAATCTGCGTCGTGGCTGGTTGGAGGCAGGGTCATTGCTGAACCTTTCTACAGCCGTGGCAGACAAGGGCAAGCCACGCTGGCGAGCTGCTTCCTGACATAACAATCTGCATGAGCTCTCCTTGACATTTTGCCATTTTTGATGCAACTGTGGTGCTGTGCCGGCTGTCAGAGCCCATCAGTACCCTGTGCCCATCCCCTTCGGTCCCCTGCCTGCTCCAGAAGCCCTGAAGCTTTCCCCATGCCAGGTGTCGGGACACACATGGTCTGTGATCAAGTTATTACAACCACGGATTATAAAGCAGATGTATAAGTGAGGTGGATAAAACAAGCACATGGGTCCCTTAATCCCAAAGTTTCAAGTGCTGTGGGGATTAGACTAATATCTTTGGCTGCAGGATTTGGGGATGCAGCAGAGCGAGAGAAGTGGATCTCTGGAAGCAAGGTGATCCCCTCCTCTCAGTTTGCCGTAAGATAGACTCAGTGCTTCGGAACCTAGATTGAAGGCAGTAAGGGATGCAGCATTTTAACCTTTAACACAACCTGTGACATTTCGCCTTTAAGAGACATGGAATCCTATGTGGCCGTGGAGCCAGAGATCAGTCCTGAAAGCTCTCTAGCCCCAGTGCAGTATTTAATCGCAGGCATGCAGATCCTAGCAGCTGCCTTCTTTGGGGACATTGCTGTTTGCAAGTTGAAAGAGAAATGCCTCACTTGAATTTCCCAGTGTTTGGTTAAGCATCCGGCCTCGGTGATAGAATTGAAGCTGAGCTTTGAATGACGTTTTTTGCTAGGAAGAAAGAGCTGGGAAGAGACATTTCTCCCTTGGGCTTAAGATCATAAATAAGACAGTGTTATGTAAGTGTGACTATAACCTATTTATACATAGTGTCAGACTCATACAATCAGGCTATGAATGACAAATCTCGTACTAATTTCTATGGATATAAATAACAGTGGTACCTACCTGAGTTTTGAAACAGCAGTGGAAATGCGTGTTGTTCTGTGTTAGCAGTAACTGGGACTCCGCTCAAAATTATACCGACGGAGGGGTGACTTGTGTCCGGCACTTGGCCTTACACGGGCACAGCGGGTGCCATTGGCTCCAGGCAGCTGCCTTGCACCAATTCCTGATCCCAAGGCCCAAACGATGGGCACCAGGGGAATGGAAACCTGCTGCCTTGCTGGGGCTTTCGTCCCTCAAGCTTTGGGCCATGCGGGAGCTGGACTCCTTGGAGGCTCTTTCAACGGGACTGTGCTGGGTTATGAGGCATGGAGATGCTGAGGGTTCACCCAGGTGTCATGGCCTAGGAACCAAAGGTGTCAGCTAGTAAGGTCAAACCAACATGAGGAGAACTGACTCACACGCGGTGGTAACCAGGAGAACTCCTCGCTGCAGGATCCCGTACGTGCTCAGAGTTTACAGGGGTTCAAAACCAAAAGGATAAATTCCTGGAAGCAAAGCTCATCAGGTAGTTAGTAAACACAA
Source organism: Aramus guarauna (assembly GCA_013400195.1). Taxonomy (NCBI): domain Eukaryota; kingdom Metazoa; phylum Chordata; class Aves; order Gruiformes; family Aramidae; genus Aramus; species Aramus guarauna. Next base: position 144,149 of record VXBL01010162.1, on the reverse strand, counting down.
GGAGATTGCTGAGCCAGAAATGTTCAGTGCAAGAAGTGTGGCTGGAGTCCATATGGCATACACTTGCCCTGTTTCCGTGTATTTGTCCCTAATATTGGTGCTGGTCTGTGTAAAGCTGCTGAGCAAAGTGGTTTGAACCAAAATGGCCACGCTTAAGCTAATGCAGCCTTATCTGTGTAGGTCTAACCTGGGTGGCACGGCCTGATGCCTGCCTGGAATCAAGATAATGGCAACTGTAGATAAAAAAAGGAAGATTCAAACCCGGAAATGACTGCTGAGGCACAGAGAAGCAGTCGTCGTAATTGTGACCAGACAAAACCTCACATCAGGTTCAAGTTCAAAGCCAAGCTTTTTCCTTCTCCATGGCCTTGCAGTCCAGGCTCTGCCTTGAGCACTGTCTCAGCGTGGCAATTGCACACCATTGCTTCTCCCAGGGTCCCTCTCATGGCCCCAGAGCCAGCAGCCATGGACCCTGGAGACCTGAGCATCACGGCCGTCCATGGGAAACCATGGCAAGAGGAGAAAGTCTGAAATCCCTGTGAGTCTCCTTTGTGCCTCCAGCTAATCTCCCTTCCCTGCTTCACAGATGATCTCAGCTCCGGCTGCGACCTGATCACACAAATCTGGCAGGGACACGGGGCCCCCGCTTGTCATGCCCTGCTGTCCCCCACCGGAGATGAAGCATCCACAGGGTCAAGTGTGGATGGCCCAGGGGGTCAGAAGTGACCGCAGATGCCGTGATGTTTTCCTAGACACCCCCAGCAGAGCACTGTGACTGATTCACCTCCTGTCTTGGTGCATCAGGCATTGACTCACATCCAAAATGCGTCAGATTGTTGTATCCATCAAGGGCTTCATGGACTTTGCCCCAAGTGTCTCCACTGAACTTTGAAGCTGAGCCTCCTTTTGGAGGGGGAGGTGGATGGGAGGCCTTTGCTGGCAATGGTCTGGGACTCTGCAGGAACATGAAACCAGGCTGGACAACTCTCCCAGCCTCCTGCAATTTGCTTCTCAGTGATTTCCTGTGCCAGCATGAGGTCTCTCTCACAAAAAAAGACCTGATCTGAGAAAGACTTGATCCCGCTGCCTCTGCAGTCATGACGAAGCCCTCGGTACCTCCAGCAGGGACAGAGGGAAGCAGCAAAGACCTCAGGCTTTCAGGCTGCTGCCAAACAGATGCTCTCATGGCTAAAATCAACCTCTGCAGCAGACGGATAGGCGCATGCCACAGCCTGGCTGGCAAGAGTTTATACCCTTGAAAAATCTCTCCCAGGAGCTTGCTCCTTCTGCACTCTGATTTGCGCAATGAATTCATTAAAGGGGAAAGAAAACCCCTCACAGAATAGGAAACACTCTGACAGACCCCTGGATGTCCAGGCCAGCCAGAGCCCATCACTGACCCGGTGGGTCTCTCTGAGCAGCTTCCCCCAAACCGAATGGCTTAACCCCAGGAGCAGTGTCGAGCACCAGCAGCGCTGGCTCAGCAGAAATCAGGACAAAAACAGTTGAAACAGTAAGTAGCAGAACAGCAGAAATATGAAAACTATGATGTCCTAAATAGATGCATTTGGTAGATGTCCTGGCCAGTCCAACAACATTGGGAGCACTGAAATGATGTTTGTACTCCAGCTGTAATATGGAGTCCCCGTCCCTGGAGGTATTTAAAAGAAGGGTAGATGAGGTGCTTAAGGACATGGTTTAGTGGTGGGATGGCAAGGTTAGGTTAGCGGTTGGACTTGATGATCTTAAAGGTCTTTTCCAACCTAGATGATTCTATGATTCTATGATTCTAGAGATGTAAAAAGTCCAACTGGATCAATGACCTGGCTGCAAGTGCGGCTAACCTGCTTCAGGCACCTCGGCAACAGCATGAACCCGGGCGAGCGAGCCAGCGCTTCCCAGGTGACTCTTCCCGTCTTGTGCAATGTGCCTGGGGGAATTCCTGAGCCAGCGCTGGGATCTGTGCCCCTAATAACCCCTAATAGGTTTTTCCTCCATGAATAGGCCCAGGTGCTTTTTTAACTCATGCAAATGTTGAGCATCCACAGCATCCTGCAGCGAGGAGTTCCACCGCTTCATTATGCCAGAGCCACTTCCTTGGGCTTGCCTTGAACCTGTCAACTCCTCGTTTCACTGCTCCTCCCCATTTCTGTCCTGGAAGACACAGTCATTTCAAACCCATCTCCCTCCAGCTATGAGAGCAGAAGAAGTGGCATCTTACTTGCTGTTTTATTTGGGGAACTAACAGTGTTGCCCTTAGCTTTATCACACGAAGGATGCATAGACATCTCCTCAGCATTTGTAGGCTGCTCTTCACCATCAAGACTCACTAAATGATTTTGTCAGGACATTCTCTTCTGAGAATGGCACCTTATAGCACCACGATCTTCTCAGGGGATGGAAACGATTTATTAAAGTCTTTCTGTGAAGGTCCCCACGTTGCTGGTTATTCAAGCCCTATCATTCTGGGCTCCAAGCTCCAGCTCAGTGAGCTCATGGGATGTAACACGATTAGTAGAGAGGAAGTTGTGCTTTTGCGGCGTTTGGCACGCTGTGGGAGCCCACGTGCATTTGTGCTGGTCTGCGCTGCTCTGAGCTGCCAGCACACGCTCGCCAGTGGCTGATAATAAAGGGAGAAGGGGTCAGACAACCACCTCCGAAGGCAAAGAGGAAGGAATAGTCTCTAGCAAGGTTTGCATAAGAGGCAAAATGTATGGGTGGGACAAGTCATGTACGCTCACAAATATATATGTCAGGTCTGGGGGTTGTTCTCACCTGTTTTCAGCGTCACTGCTGTAAGTCCCCAGTACACAGCTCCAGCGACGAGGCCATCTGTTTTGCGACGACAGCTGGCAGCTAGCAGAGGCCAGCATGAACAGTCTGCCTCCTTTGGAGCCAGCGTACCGACAAACTCGCTAAGAAAAGCCATTTCAGCCGTGCCAGATGAAAGCCACCTGCTGCCGAGGTCGGAGGCATGGGAAGTGTGGGCACCACATCACTGGGCTTTCCCGACCTCACACCACATCCCGCTCGTGCTGCAAGGCAGCAAGGTCCTGGGACAGAGGAAGTCTCCAGCGACATCTCCTTTCACCCCTGCATTTTAGCAGGGAGAAGCTACGGTAGGGCTGTTCTCCCTGGGTGGGCTTCCCCTGGGTTCTTTTTTCATTTTCTTTTGAAAAAAAAATGAAAGATTTTCCTCTCTCTCTCTTTCAGTGTCCTTGGTGTGACCATTACTCAGTGGCTGAGGGACAGCGTGGTGAGTAACGGTGCTGGGCATAAGGACAGACTGACACAGGAAAATGCATCGAGGAGGAGGAAGGGGCACAGACAGTGTGGCCCCGCAGACTCTCCGAAGTCCAGAGCAATGATGACAAAGTGCGCAAAAGAGGAAGCAAAACAAAAAAAATGGGGAAGTGCCAGCCCTGCATTGGGTGTCCCCTGGGGACGATGTGCAAGACCAAGTCCCCAGAGCGCATTATCCAGCGATGCGTGGCCAGCTGGTGACTGGGGGGCCCACAGCTGCCTCCTCCAGCCCTTCTGTGCCGCCTCTGGGAGACTTTTTGGGAGGCACTGCCCTTGCTAGTCGCACAAACCTGAACCCCTTTTGCCTGATGCTGATCCCCACACACCTCGCTGCAAGGGGAGAGGGGTTGTCTGTCATCACAGGTGTCCCCTGGGGATAGCCACCTCCTTCCCAATATTTGCTAGGCTTCTTCATGCAGAGCAGGGAGCTGGCACCTCTTCTGGGAAAGGGTGCTCCCCAGCCCTTGCCCTTGGAGCATCCTATGACTTCTCAGCATCCTTAGGGCTCTCCTGAATAGAAGAATACCCAGCTGGTGGACCCGACTCAGGTCTGAATGCACTGCCCAGAGAAGTTAATCTGAGCTATAATTTCAAAAGTTGCCTTAAAAAGATGGCCAGACGGGAACCTTTGTTTGAAGAAGGGAAACTGAGACAATTTACCCAGAAACAAGGACCTTAATGGGGTTACCACCACATTAAGGGAACCTCGTTAACCAGGATTAGTGCCTGGGATCTCCTGCCGAGGTCAAAGCCAGAGGTGCAGTTGCAGTCCCTGCACTCCCCTTGTCTATCTGCTGGTTTCAGTTCCACCCAAAACTCCTCCTGGGCTTAAGTGTGTGCTATGAGACAGAAGAGGAGAGGAAAATTTCCAACACCAGGGTTTTTCAGAGCTGTCCATTGCCTTTGTTTGGCCTTGTAAAAGCTCACTTTATCTGCAAGGAAAATTTCTGTAAATGTGGCCACACAACTGCTTTGCAGAAAAATTTTGAATGCCATGATGGTATCTCTCCTGCAGCCCTTCTGGGCCAAGGGGAAACCTGCCTAACTTTCCCTACCTGTATTTGGAGAGCAAAGCGGCACAGACGTGCTTTTGCTTCCTTAAATGAGGGCTGGCCTCTCTCTTTCTGTGTGTTTGGGAAAAACTGCAAAGGTCTCGGGACAAAGCTGAGCTTTCCAATTCACCCTTCCCTCCTTGTGTTACACATGTCCCTGTCAGCTTTGCAGCTGGACAGGTGAGGAAACCCACCCTGCATCACTGAGATGTCCCATCTCCTTCGACCCTGTCCTGTCCATCAGGAAACGGCGATGGGGAAAGACTCCATTTCTCATACTATGCCTTTTTTTTTTTTCTGAACGTCCTTGATTGAGCCTGTTGGAAAAAAAATAGCTATGCCAAAGTACTAGGGACTGTAAAGAGCTGGAAACACCAAAACCATGAGGGCAGAGCATCCTTCCTCCCCAGGAAAGTGCAACCAGGGCATACTGCAAGCACTGATGTGCATGTGCCCATGGTGTCAGGGTCTCATGGGGAAAGGGACTGGGATGAACCAGTGGTTTTAATTGTACACATGAATTTTTGCCATAGTCTTACCAATTCGATGCTGAGTATTTGGGGGCACGCACATGCCTAAGCATTGCCAGCGCCTATTGCATGGGGAGCAAAGGCACGCTTAGCCAGCATGGATTGGTTTTGTATTAGCCCATTTCCTTTTCTCTGACAGAGGAGAAATTTGTCTTACATTAGCGTTGTTTCCTACCCCCTTGGAAAGGAAGAAGTGGGTGGTGGCCACATCCCCTTCTCTGAAGGCCGTCCCCGGTGAAGGGGGCCCTGGGGCCAGAGGGGAGGGACCAGAGGGGGCCCGCTTCACCACAGCATCCGCTCGAGGCTTCTCAGACTCAACTTTTAACCTGCCATCACACAGCCAAGGGTCAACCCTGTCTGCAACTCACCCTCCTCATCCTCACCTAACCATCACAGCAGCACAGACAGCTCCTCACTGCCCAGCAATGCCAGCTGCAGACCTGCCTTCCCACAGCTCCCTTCCTTAGTTTGAAATCCCTGGCAGGCAAAACGTTCTCTTTGTCCCTTTTTTCCCGAGAAGTTATGCCGTCCTGCATTGTCCATCACTCCGCAGGAAGGTTTCTGGCGTGACTGCAGGTGCCGGCAGGGAGGTTGGGTAGCTGCTGTGGCCACTGGCCATGAGACACAAAGTCCCAGCGGGGAAGGTTGGCTGGGCTCATGAATGACCACTGCTTGCTCAATGTAATGAGCAAATATCGTTAACCAGCAGCTGTAATCTGCTGGCTTTGCACCCTCCCCCTCTCCCAGCACAGAGGCAATGGCAGGGGGTCGGTGCAGGCATCTCCCTCCTTGACACGCTGTGTGTTTGCAACCCGGGACCAGCAGAGATGCTCTCCAGAGCTGCGCCCGCCAGCGTGGCCCCTTTCCCCCTTCCCTCGGCCCTGCAACCTCCTGGCCGGAGCAGCTATTACACCTGCTGCACGGCTTCTCAAACGCCCCCAGCATGAGATGGTGTCGGGATGCATGTGCTTCAGCCCAGACACCCACCCATCCAGACCAATTCAATGCTCATCTCACTCAAGTGTGGGGCGGGGGGACCCCAGACCCTTCAACTCAGACAGATATTCAGCTTTGCTGACGTATTTGGGCCCTTAGATGCTCCCTCTGAGTGCGAGTGCTCTTTGGCGTTAAGGGCTGGCTCTCTAGCATTGTCTTTTTGTTGGCAGAAGAGATGTTAGGATTAAGGGCAGAGGAAAGAAAGGGTTGGAAACGTGCTCCATTTCCTAGAGGCGGCCGCTTTTTCCTCCTCCCAGATTGCCCAGTCAACCACAAGATGAGTCACTGGTCTCCCGCATTTCCACCTGACCCACTTTTGGCTTGTCGGGGCTGACTGCAGAGCTTTTGTTTCTAGGATGCACATACGCACAGCCGTGGAGCTGCGATGCTTTGGGCTTCTCTGGTGTGAAATAACCTGGCAGCAGGGAAGCTTTTCAGCCCTGGGCTTCCCTTCAAGGCACGAAATGATGACCGTCCCAGGCCACCACCATCCAGGCTCCAGCGGGAAGGTCCGAGCTCTGTGCAGCTGCTGCAAGGAGGTTTGACCCCCGGCAGCTCCAAGATGAGCCTGGGCGTCCGGGGCAGTGAAGCCGTTATCCCATGGTTAGGTTTTCCCCTGGGGAAGCTGAAAGGAATAAACAGCAGATGGGACGGCTCGTTCTGCTTGCCTGCTAATAGGTTTCAGCAGGCTGCTCCTAATTTGCATCGCTCCTGTCTGTGGAAAGGTACTGTCACGAGTCAGGATGCTTGCGCAGCCCAAAGGAAAAGCATCTCTCAGAGGTGCTCGAATGACTGTGCCCACCAGGTGCCTGTTTGCCTCCTCGGTGCAGTGTCTGGCAAAGACCTCTCCTTTTCCAAAACCAGGAGCAGCACTGTTTGGAATCACAGTTGAAACGGTTAGCTGAGAAACACAGATCAGCGGCAGAAAGCAGAAATGGCATCCCAGGCACAGGAACAGCCCTGGGCGGCAGTATAAATAGACGCACGCTTGCTCCGCTTTGTACATGGTGGTGTCATGATTTCTTTTTCTCCCCTCTGCTTAAGGAAAATTACCAGGAGTGAAATGTCCATCCCAATCGTATTTTCCATGTCCAACTCGTTGTCCTTCCTATTTGCTCAGCCATCACACCTTGAAGGATGTTACAGGGGACTTACCTTGCAACCAGATCATGCCTTGCTTTCACCTCGCTCTGCTGGCCAGTAAGACAGGGCTTCTTCCTCTGTCCCCGACTATAACTGCCTGCCTCTCTCTCTGGCTCCTGGTGTAGTATCTCCGTGGCTGCCTAAAGGAGCCCCTGCCTGGCTTCTGTCACCTGCAGCCAGTCCCTGGCTCGCTGGCATCTCACCATGCTTTGTTGCAGTCTCTCGCTTAGGATCCCAAATTCAGGTAAGTGTCTCAACACCTCAAGCCAATGGCTGTGGCCCTGATGGCTCGGGTGCAGGGCGGCAGAAGAGCCCAAGCCTACCCACAGGACATGGCAGCACTCCCAGGAGAAACTCACTGAAGAGAGGCAGCGAAGGGGAAAGTTGGGCTTATTTGGCTGCTAAAGGTAGGAGGACTATCTAGGGCTGAGAAAGCCCAGTTTGGCTCAGTACCTGTCCCACACAGGGCAATGTCCAGGTTATCTCAGACCCAACTCCAGCTCCACTCATGCTGAATGGAGGACATTTAGTGTTCACTTTAAAACCTCCCGTAGCCAGCTGCCGACAGCTTGTCCTGGTTTCAGCTGAGACAGAGTTCATTTTCGTCATAGTAGCTAGTACGGGGCTGTGTTTTGGATTTGTGCTGGGAAGAGTGTTGGTAATATAGAGATGTTTTTGTTACATAGAGATGTTTTTGTTACTGCTGAGCAGTGCTTACACAGAGCCAAGGCCTTTTCTGCTTCTCAAACCACTAGTTTGAGAACCTCCACTACCCCCAGTAGGCTGGGGGTGCACAAGAAGCTGTGAGGGGGCACAGCCAGGACAGCTGACCCCAACTGACCAAAAGGNCCAGGACAGCTGACCCCAACTGACCAAAAGGATATTCCATACCATATGACGCCATGCTCAGCATATAAAGTTGGGGCAAGAAGAAGGAGGGAGGGCCATTCAGAGTGATGGCGTTTGTCTTCCCAAGTAACTGTGAGTGTGACAGAGCCCTGCTTTCCTGGGGATGGCTGAGCACCTGCCTGCCATGGGGAGCGGGGAATTAATTCCTTGCTTTGCTTTGCTCGTGCGTGCTGCTTTTGCCTTACTTATTAAACTGCCTTTATCTCAACCCACGAGTTTTCTCACTTTTACTCTTCCAATTCTCTGCCCCATCCCACTGCGGGGGAGTGAGTGAGCGGCTGCGTGGGGCTCAGCTGCCGGCTGGCGTAAAGCCACGACACAGCTGTACAAGGTCGATGCCGGTTGTGTACCCCAAAGATGCTCACAGCCCCCTCCAGCAGGGCAGCTGTAAAGTGGCACCTCCTTTCGGCTCTCTGCAGCCCCTGGCAAACCCTGAAACTGAGCCAGCAAACAAATAACGTGGTTCCTGCCCACAGGCTGTGAAACGTGGGAGAAGGAGGCCATGCATCGCAGCGAGCGGCTTCCTGGGCATCTGACCACAGAGAGGGCTGGGGGACGGGTGCTGATGAAACAGCCTGTTTATGTTTTCGGTGCACATGGCCCTAATTACTGGTGTCTGTGCACTAATCCATGCTCTGCGGGCAAGCCGGGAGGTGAGGTTGGGCACACCTGCCCAGCGTGTGGGACCCAGCCCGGAGCGCTGGCAGAGTCCGGCAGGGTGGTGAGGTGCCCGTGCCCCACGTGTGCGAGGCGCCCGGCCTCTGCCTGTGCCAGTCGTGTGTGTCCGGGGGCCACGTTGCCCAGCAGGAACCTGCCCAGAGCCAGCCTGAGGGTCATGCAAGGCCCCATCTCCTGGGTTATGGGCAGGTTTGGGGTGCAAGGGGCTTGTCTGGGCTGGAAACGTGCTGATCAAGGCAGGGCTGTGGCTAAACCGTCCCCGCCACAGCCGTGCCGGAGTCGGCCGCACCCTGGCTCCCATCCGAAGAGGTGGCTCCCTTGGACACAGCGCACTCCTCCACAAATGCTTACAATATTTGGCACTTGCTAAGTCCCTGGCTCTCTGCGCCAAGATTTTAGGTGGTGTGACAGCTATTCGTTACACCCTGGAAAAGTGGGAGACTGCATTTGTTTGGAAATCGGGGGTTGTTTATTTGATTCTTCCCATGATCTCTAACAAATGAGAAGCTGTTTAAGGAGGCTTTTCTTCCTTTTTTAATGGGAACTACAACTTCTGACATGACTTTTCTCATATGAGCCCATAACCATAGTACCTTCAATGAACTGCAGCTACTTGTAGCCTCATAAAACAAGAAATGCCAGGTCTTTTTCATGCCCTTTGCGCCTGGAAGCAGCCTGTGGCAGAGTCAAGTCAGATCCATCCTATTAAGCTCCTTTTCGCTCCAGAGCAGGGCACCGGAACTGCTGACCAGTTTTTTTTTCCCAGCCAAAGATAAAACCCACTCGTCATTTCAGACCCTGAAAGTATATAGCACAGTATTTGCAGGAGGGTGCAGATGTGCCTGGAGTCCCTGACACACAAGCCACTGCACTCAGCCAAGTCTGGGAGCATTAATGAAACTGGCCTGGATTTACACTGGCACAACAGGAGAAAATTCAGGCTTTGATTAAAAAAGAAAGAAGTCAAGGAAATCCCATGCAGATGTAATAGGTGCCAAAGGAAGATGATGATTTTTCACTGGTGAGGAATAAAAATCTGTACTGAAAGTCAATTAAGTGAGCAAGTAGTGTGCTTTTCCCCTGTCTTCAATTTGGGAATCACATCAATTCCCTAAATCTCCCTTTGGAGATGACTTTTAGCTCTGCTGTTAAATATCACTGCTGGAATTGCAATGAGAGGAAATCAGTGGTATTCACTGATATACGGACCTGCCAGGAGAGAATGGGGTTCATCTGAAAATGTGGTCGTAATTCTTCTCTTTGCGTTATTTCCTGCACTTCTCTGCCTCTCCCTTTGTACATTACTAGTCCAGGCTGAAACCCCCAGCTCAGCGTGTCCTCCATCGCAGCAGGAGTGGGGTGCCTCCACAGAGACAGGCCAAAGGGACACCCAAGAGGGACTGAGCAAAATTTGGGCTGCAGTCACCGTCTCCCGGGGGTCTCCTCCGTAGGACGTAGCTGTTAAATACCCAGCGCTTCCTTGGCACAGCCTCCAGCTCCCACCCCGTGGAGCCCACCCTGCCTGCCAGCGTCTCAGCTCACTCTGCTCACCCCGTGCTTGGGACAATGCCTGTAACACCCAGCAATTACTCATTTTTGGCAAGCCATTCAGCAGCCCCGAGTTGCTCGTAGCGCAGCGAACATCCTGTGAGCGCCAGAGGCGAGGGGTGGGGGGAACCACAGGATGCAAAGTGCAAAGCTTATCAGAAATGCCCCCACAGGAAACACAGCGATGAATATAGAAACCTGATCAAACCGCAGCCGGAAACGGGCTGCCGAAGGCTCCCAGAGACACTGGGCTCTCTTGTGACCTGCCAAATTGCTGTCTGCTTCCTTCCAGCAAAATTAAAAGAGGGGTAATGTTAGCTGAGGAGGCAAGTTGAATGCACACGGGGAGAAGGTGTCCAGCCCAGCAGAAGCGCATGCGTGCGTACCTGCTTTTGCAGCAGCCTGCTAAATTTCAGCCCTCTCTCACACACATGCCAACTCCAGCCCGTATTTCTTCATTATGTGCTGGGTCAGATCCCCGACGCGGGAGGCTGTCAGCGCTTCTGGCCCCAGCCCCGAGGCGCTGCACCCCACTCCCACCTGTCGCCCACAGCCCTTGCAGCCGCCTGGGCTCCTCCACGTGCCCAGGGCAGGACCCGCTCACGTTTTGGCAGGGATGCTTCGGAGCAGGTTCTGCCCGGGGGTGGGCGTCAGCCGGTAACGCCGCCTCGGCAGACTCCTACAGGTGCATTGCTTAAGGGTGAAGCACGGAGAGCGGGACTGCCTGCAGAAATAACAGCCTCGGCAAGAAAGCACCCGGCTCGCAAGCCAGAGGGACCCTCCACCGTGCCCCTGCTCGCTGAGCATCTGCCCGACTCCCCAAGCGGGGTCTCCGTCACAGCATCAGTCCCCGCGGTGGCCACTGAAGGAACCCGTATCGTTTGCCCTGGGAGCCCAGGACTAGAAAGCAAAGGGGGAAGAGACATCCTGGCAGTCTAGGCTCATAGATGTCCATAATACAACATTTAAAATGTTCCCCCTCCCTGGGGGATAGTCTGTTGGTGTTGAAATTCATTTGCATTAGCTATTTTAAGTGCTGGCCTCTTTCTCCAGAAAGCCCTGGAGCTGGAAAGCTTCTTGGGTTACCTCATGCACTGCTCCTCTCTGGCTCATGCCAGTTCCTAATACTTTCTGCCTCTCCAGTAAAACAAACAGGTTTTGCCTGCAGATCCCAACTTATCCATTGCATGCTGCGACCAGGTTGGCGTTCGTCTTGAACGCGGTGCTGTCTCTGCTTCAGCCGTGGAGAACCATGTAGGGAGGTCCCACACGTCTATTCACTCGGGCCTGGTAATTAATGAACTAGCGAGGGCAATGGTTAAATGGCACTCAGTACCATACATAGGCACATAATGGCACAATTAAATCTCCTGAATAGATGTCAAATGACTTCCTTAAGGTAGCTGCTAAGCTCAGAGAGTTCAGAGAATTTTTAATACCAGATGCTAATGGGCAATGATCAAGTGTAAGCCTGGGTTAATTAAATCATGCCACATCAATCAAGCATGAACACAACCTAGTTGGCATTTCCAGTTTATCATTAAGATGAGACCCCCACCAGGCCCAGAATTAATCAGTACAGCCAATTATTCTGCCCCTACGAATAACACTGGTGCTCCCTGGACCCCCTCACGGTTGGGCACAGGCTGCTTGGCCAGCGCACGCTCCTTTTCTGCCCGAGAAAAGCAGACTGTGTGTGGGTGACTGAGACCCCGCAGAGCTCGCCCTGAGCTCAGCCAGGGCCCTGTAAGAAGGACTTAGAGCACTCTCCAGAGACGGGCACTTTTGCAATGGTGCTGGAGTGAGCCCATCGCACCCAGAGGAGCAACAGGGGAGGAGGACGACCCAGGGGATGCAGCAAAGACTAACTCTGAATTCTGCTGGAGGCTTTGAAGCCACGTGTCAGTAGGCCTTTCTACACGTTTGTTTCCCCATCTGTAATAAAATAAGTAAAATAGCACTTAGTTGCCTCATAGGGTGTGTGAGCTGTACTTAATTGATATGTGCAACCGACTTAAAGGTTCTGGGAAGAGGAGAGAATTGAGAGGAGCTAAATGGTGCTCATGCTCCTGCACAATGCTGTGTCTTTGTGTGCTGCACCTTTCAAAGGATGAAGTGTCCCATGTCATCACTTCCCCTTAACAGTAAACCCCGTTTTGAAGTCAGACAGAGACATCCTGCCCTGTCTTGTCTTGACACACAAGATGTCTTTGCAACCTTAACTCCTTGACCATCAACATGCAAGGGTCTGTTCTGACCTGAGCAGACAGATGTGCTTTTCGCATGCAGAAAAACACTGCGAGTTAAATCGGCCTTCAAAACACTCCACCTCAAGGCACTGGAGCAGAGAGATGGAGGTGAACCGAGAGAAAGTTGGAGGGAACCTGGGCTTGTGGAGTGCTGCAGCTCTCTGCTCTGCACTGCTGCCACAAGACAGTACGAACATATCACCAGTCCTTGGATGTGGCCTCTCGTTTCCTTTGCACTGATGTGTTGCTAATGTTATTCAGAGTCACTTCAAATATGAAATAAGCACTCTTCCAGGTGCCATAGTATTTAGCCTGTTTTCTGTCACCACTCTGGGCTGCAGTCCGAAGTGCGTTATGACACCCTCGTTTTCCATGCGCTCCACCTCCCTGCTCCTCTGGATGATATCAAAGTTTAATTTTCCTTTGACTTTGCCTCATCCTGGCCTTCAACAAGCACCAAGACCTCACAGCACAAGTTGTCTAAGCCACCAGAGTTGTTTGCTACACGTATACCTTCACAACTTTCTTGAACATGCCGGCGCCAGGCCCGTATGCAGAAGACTGGGGTCTGGTGTGTCTGTATGACTAGGTAGGTTGTGCACAGAAATGTGTGCACAGGGAGGAAAATGAGCTTTCAGCCATCTTCGCTGCCACAGCTGTTCCTGCCTGGGGAAAATAATTGAAGAGTAATCATAGACATTGCTGGCATGGCAGGCGCTGGAATATTGTCTCATCGAGATGACAGGAGTGCTTCTCTGTAGGCTAGATGACATGAGGACCATAAAAGGAACCCGTAACGAGATAATGGGGCAAATGAACCAGGTTTGCATCTGCCAGCTCCTTACGCAGCAAGGAGCCACGCAGCAACATATGGCTCCTCACAGAGGAGCTGTGAAGATAAGGAGAAAGATGGAAGAAGAGAAAAGAAAGAGAAGGTGATGAAGAAAAGTAAAATCAGTTGGTTCAGCTTAGGTCCCCGCATGGGCAGAGTCAGTCCCTGCCACCGCATTGACTCAAAGCTGAATAAATGAAGAGACAGGGCTCCTACCAATGCTCCCTTGCATCCAGCCACTCATCAAACTCAGGCAGGACACTCTTTTTACACATATGCACGTAATTAACTCAGACATCAGAAAAAAGACGCTGGAGCCTTATTGCTTACTTAATTAAAGAAAATAAAATTGAAAGAACCAGTCAGAAGCTCAGCTCCACGCTTTCCAGGCAGGCAATGGCTCAACCTTGATATTAAATGTCAAATGTTGCTAGGCAATATCCATCACTGGCAAATAACCAGTATTTTAGAGAGGACATCCTCTGTTCAGAGCACTCAGGAGCCCTCCTGTTCCCCCAGTGAAGCGGAGAAGTCCTTGGCATACGGTTGTGAGACTACTAGCCATGTCTAGAGATGTGCAGGCTCTGGTAAAGGCTCTGCAAGATAGGGAGCCCACTCAGTCCTATGAGCTGTTGGTCCAGGGGTCAATTCCTCTCTGACTTTATCCTTCCTTCCCTTCAAACCCTCGGGTGTGCTATCCCTCTGTACCCTAGAACGGAAAACCCAGCATGGGCAGAGATGTCTCAAGGCAGTACCCAGAAATAAGTCATGGCTGGCACCTGTAGGCTGCTGCTGTCTCCCAGGGCAGCAAAGCACAGGTAGTTCTGCCTGTGTCCCAGGAGACCAGTGAAGGTCCATTTGCAGACAGGGGGGACACTGAAGGCTCAGCTTGCAATTGTCATCTCACATGTCATAAGCAAGGAAGACACCCAGCCACTGCCAGTCAGTGATTCATCCTTCCTAAGACATTTCAGATGAATCATCTGATGCAGATATCTGCTCCTCTGCACCAGCTACAACAGGAGTTCAGCTATCCTGCTTTGAGACATTGGCTCTTTAGTATTACGCCTCTCATGTGAGACCTTTAGCAAGATCAAGTCTAGATTTACAAAGCATCTGAGGGGCTACTGGGACTTGACCTTCCACAGAGGCCTTCACACCAGTTGATGTTGAGCCCTGGGCTGGGACAGTGGGTTTGTGATGTTAGAACAGCTTAGCTGGAGGCTAGCCTTTAGCATATCACAGTTAAGCACCACCACGCTGCAATCAAAGGGGCTTGCATTGTGGATGGGACCCTGGATGGAGGTCTTACTCAAGTTACAAGCCACATTGACCTGCCAGGGAAGACAAGCCAGGAAGAGATGGCTAATTTAGCATTCTTCAGACCAGCAGAAAACTCACCCAATTAACCAACACTTTGCTTTCCATGCAAGTCATCTTTGGAGGTTTATTATTAATGCAATTAAACTGGCTTCTCTGGCTGCAGCTGGATTATCTCTACCACTGGCCTATGTTGCTTTTGGTCAGACACCAATACAAATAACCAGATTTGGCTGAAATGAAAAGTCTTGACTTGTTTGAAGACAGCACTCTGGCTTGTTGGGTGATTTCGGGTAAGTCAGATCCTGACTCTTTACCTGACTTTCCCTGTCGGTCCGTTAAGGGTGACTGCTCCAGCTTCAGCAATGCACAGAGGCTGAGGGTTGTTCTCACATGAGGATTGTCCTTTGCCCTGTCCTTAGTGAGAACACTTTTCAAGAGCCTGTTTTTAAACTTCTGTGGCATTTAAGCAGGAGCTCAGGATGAGGTGGGCACACCAGCCTGGGCAGGGGACAGGAAGAGGAAATCCCCAAATTGAACATCTCCTGTTCTCCCCAGCATAGCTCATCCCACCTGTGACACTGCTTAGTCAGCACAGCATTCAAAAACCTATTGGAAAAACAACTGAATCATTAAAAATGGAACCTAAAACCCCCAAAACCCAAGCCCACGAAATGCAGTTGCCCTTGCACAGCTCTCTCAGACTCTGGTAAAAGGTCTTGGATGCATCAGATTTAACAGGCAGGTCAGATCAGGCATGAAGGATGTGGAGAAAATGCAGAGCAGTTGCTACATACATAATGTAGCCGGTTAGAAAACATCACAGAAGTTTCTTGCCGCTTCAAGACATTAATCTTGGGAGCTACTATAGACACATTCAGCAGTAATGGTCCATTCTGGCCTTTACGATTAAGAGAAATAAAAAATGCAGGTCAACAGGGCATGATCCTTGGGGAAAGCCCCAAAAGCTCATTTGATGGATAAATCACCTTCAGCAACATGGTAAAGCCTCCTGAATTATGCAAATGGATTAGGACTTAAAACAAAATTTCTGCAAAACCATGCAACAGCTTGTAAGATAATGAAAGGACAGAGAAACCAGCTGGAGAGAAGCCATGGGACATGGAAGACATCAATGTATTATATTAAGGCTACCTGTGAAACAGAAAACACCCACCTTCAGCCAGGCTGATCATTTTAACTACATCAGAAAATCACCTTTCCTAAGGGGGATGGCTGGTTAGGCTTGTTGACAAACCTCCTTCTAAGGTAGGTCTTTCTCTTTGCCTGATCTTACTCCTCACCTGATGAGGACAGGACAGAGTATTGCAGCAGCTCAGCCTTGCACTTGGCACATTACTACCACACAGTGCGTTGCAGCTGGTGTCTAGGGGTTTCTTGTAGCTGATGGCACCAATAAGGTGTGAGGTTTAGTCTGCAAAAAGAGAATCAAGCAACAATCATTATCCTTATCAATGATTTCAAATCACCTGCTATGTACCTTTTGAATCTGCCATCAGCAAACCATGGATGTGAGGACTCTGACTGATGTTACGGTTACGGTTACAGAGGTTGTAAGTGCAGTGACCTACCAAGACTCTCTGTATGGTCCCAGACACGCAGTCCAGGAGTTGGGCTTCCTTGTTCTTAATAAAATGCTTCATTGCTATTCAATTTACTTCATGGCTCAAAGATTGTCTCCTCTAGCATCTATAAATATTCTGGTGACCCTACCCTGGACATACTCATTTCACAAGCTGATGGCTGTTGCAAAAGCTGACTTAGACAGTAGGACCACAAAAGGAAAAATTTTCCACTCAGAGCTACGCACACTCTTAGCCCTTGGCTGAATCACAGCCATAGTGATGTCCAGCTCCAAGCTGGCAAGGCTGATCAATTGTCTTAAAAATATATTGATTATCACTGCCATATAAAATTAAGCTTGGGTCCAGCAGAGTGTCTTTTGTGTGCGCCTGTGGCTAATTTCTTAAAGGGGAGTAGGCAGGAGGAGAGTCACAGAGGGAAGTGCACCTGGGTCTGTGCTGCCTGGCTCACATGCTGATGGGCCAGGATGGTACAGGAGCTGGAAGAAGCAAATGACACTAGGAGACAGTTTCCAAAGAAGGGACATCTCTGCACAGTGCATAGTTAAAGCATAGATGCACTGAACCACAGGATGTTGTGCACACTAAAAGCTCACACAAGTTCAAAGAGCAATTAGACAAATTCATGACAGAAAAATCCATCAAGGGCTATTAATTGCAAAGACAGAGTCTCTGCTTCAGGAATTCTCTCAGTCCCACACACCTGGAGGCCACGACAGTACTCCGGGGTAGTATCAAAACACGCGAGCTGCATGCTTTTACTTCTCGTTAGGCATTTTTTTCCTGGCCCTTAGTAGAGAGAGGATGGATGGGCTGAGTAGTGCTGGTCTCCTGTCAATGTGTGGCCATGGGATGTTGACCTGGGACCTACACAGGACTTCCTGCCTATGAAGAAAATTCCTTCCAACTCCAAGTAGCAATGTCATAAGACTACAAGCAAAATTGCCCAGAAAAAAAAAACTTTTCTTTTTATCTTGGAGCATATCTGTGAGCCCTGTGGAAAAGTCCCCAGATCTATTGCTAATGTGAGGAGGCAGTGAAGAAAGCTATGCCATTTTTCCTGAACTGCCCCTCTGATTTGACGGCACCATCCCTGCCTCCTGTTGACTTTTTCTTCCCAGAGGCTAAAATGCACATGAATCATTAACAAGCTTGTAGAGCCTGAGCGTGCTATCATGGTTTGCGTAATTAATCCTGAGCCAATGTGATTCGGCAAATTAATAAAGTTGCTGTTGCTGGGGTGGAAATTCCTGTTACCTGCAGCAGGGCTGGATTTGCTGTTCATCTGCATCTGCACCTTTGCAGACACCTGTGATCACAGCAGCAGAAGCCACATACAGGGTATAAGGGGTATATATAAGGGGTAAACATGCACAGAGCAGAAGAGAATGAGGAGAAAAGCATCATGATCCAAAGTTTTAGTGGCTCTTCTTTCCAAGAAAGAGGGCTCATCATGGCTTCTGTGCAAGAGATCAGGTTTGTCACGACGAGCTTGGGTGTCCATGCGTCACTTCTAGAACCTGGGAAGAAATCTCCAACACGCTGGTTTTTTGGTCTTTCTACTTGTTCAAGCCATTTCTTTACTTAGCATCTTCTCTTAATCACCTTTATCCGAGAGATCCCTATAGAGAGGAGCAGAGGGAACTAGTGTGGTTAAAGGGAAGCAACCCTGCAGACCTAGGCAGGAGAAAAGTCCGCATTCTCTCATCCCCCTCCATTGTCCATCTACACGCTGACACACAGAAGCAAGTAGATGAGATGCTCAGGTTTTACCTGAGTAACAGAGCTTGGTTTGATTTCAGAATATTCATCTGTGGGAGCAAGTTGTACATGCTCTAGACACTAAAATTTATGCAAGCCCCTCTTCAACATTGGTGTGTGATTCCTCCAATACTGTCGTCCAGGTGAGCTGTCTGGGTCTGGCCTTCATTGAATTTAAGACTCTCCTGCTGTTGAATGCAAAAATCTGTCTATATGTGAGTACATCAAGACCCTGTTGACCATTTCTTCCTGGAGGGTAATTTTGTAAATTGCTGCTTGGTAGCTGCTATGGCAGAGTCTTTGTCCTGCCCGTGATCTAGAGATCCCAAAGGCCTCAGTAAAGTGCTGAGGATCTGGGCTGGAAATGTTCAATTTCATCGTACCCTTCTCTCCCCATGTGTCTCATGCCCTAGGATGGATGTCTGTCGCTTTTATTGATCTCTTGTTTGTTCTTTCTCGAAAGTCAACAGGTGCTTGCCCAACCCAGCCAACAAGCGTGTCTGACATTGGCCCAGCTGATGTCCACCCCTCTCTGGGCACAGAGCCCATCCGTACGACGTCAGCAACACACACCCATTTCTGACAACAAGGCAGCTTTTCTGCATCAAGAGGACATTTTGTTTTCAGTGAGTCAGCAAGAAAGGAGTCATATAAAAATAGTCACTCAACTTCCTTTCCCAACACAGGTTTCACAGAGTCCTTGGTCACCATTTGCCAGATATGGTCTGTCCAGTCAAGCAGGCAGGTCTGAGTGTACACAACTGTATACGGTTTGAGGTGTTCTTCTGCTTTTTTTTTTTTTTTTTTAACACAATTTGGTTTCTTTTACAGTCAAAAGTGAAACCTGGGCTTGAAGTGTGGAAAAAAAACCAGTGCAGTAGTGGAGAGCTTACGCAAAACCAGAGCAGTGAATTTTCTATCGGTGCTCCCTCTGCTAAGTGATAGAAAAACTCCCATGCAGTATGTCCCGAGCAGCCTTCTGCTCACCATCAAGGGAGGGAAAAATGTTATTTGTTCTAAACACAGATGTGGTAAAAATAGAAATTGAATCCTAGGCCATATTTAGCATTTCAATTAAATGACCTCATTTTTAACGAGCGTACCTAGATGATTCACGTATTAGAAAATTCAGGCTATATACAGAGCTGTCCAAAGGGGAAAATACAGCGCGCCCGGATACAAGTGCAAGATTTAATGCATCTTGGGTTCAGATCTTCGCACTACTGACCAGATTTCAGTGGTGGTGTCTCTGCCATTCCTTGCTTCTCCTTTTCCCAATAAATGTGGACTGCAATCTGCCTTGTGCTAGGACAACCCCATAGATCCTCTCCCCAAAGTCAAGAGAAAGGAGGTGAAAGACAGCCCAGCTGGAGCTGTTTGATCTAGAAGAGAAAGGAACAGGCCATGCTGGAGAAGCCAGCTGAGATCAGGGAAAAGACATAAAGTAAGGCAAACACTGATGGGGTCGGAGGAGATAAATCTGCCCTAGGAGAGCAGGGCAGCCCTGGATCAGGGCCCAGAGGCATGGTAGCATCTCCATTCTTGGGCATCATCCACCATCAGACCTGACCTGGCTGTGAGGGTGTGGGGGGAGAGGAGGGGCACAGAGACCCCCAGACCTCCCTTCCCACCTAAACCCTTCTGTAATTTTACAAACCTGTGAGCTACCCACATCTACCCCAAAGGATGGAGTTGAATGCACCAGAAAATGAAAGCTAAGCAGGAAAACGTTGGCCCTAAAATTATCATGGAAATGAGCTGTGGAAACAAAATGATTGTATTAGCAGACTGGCTTGAGTATTAGTATAAACCTATCATTCTGTCAGAAAGGACAAATATTTCCTGCAGAGTTAATAGAGTTCTACTGGGTTGCTCTTAATAGTTGTTTATTTTATTTTCCACTGTTCGTAATAAACCTCTGTGCATCTGAAAATAGCTCTCTCTAATGAGTACTGTATGAGTACCCGTGCATTATCGGTGTGCATGGGTGTGTTTGTGTGTGCTGATGACACCTCAGGTATATGTAGAGGGCTACTCAGCTTCTTTGAAAAATAAGTATATTCACTGAGAAATCTGAAGTGGTTTTGGATCGCAAAAGTTTCACCAAATCCAAAACTGGGTGAGCACATGATTGCAATCCTTGGCAGTCACTGCCAGATCTCTGCCTTTGGGGGACACATGCATAGAAGAAATCCTGCAGGGAAGGCAAAGGACAGTTAAAAGGAAAAATCGGGGGGCGGGGGGGGGGGGGAAAAATAAAAAGATTTGCTGTGATTCCTACCAAAATTAACTGTCAGAAGAATGATGTTTCCCCTGAACATGAAGCCTCGCTGGTTTTTTTTCAGTAAGACTCCAGTGACATGCTCTGTCACCCTTTTCTTGAGATTTTTGCCACAAATTGCTCCCTTTATAAGATTCAAGATCCTGACATGCAAAATGAGACAAAGGAGATGAATATGGTGGGCTGGTGATTTCCAGCAGTAAATCTTGGTACTACATGAAAGTCTTAACTAAAAAATGGCATGTCTTCTTAATGAACAAGTTGTTTTTCATTTTGGTTAGGACATTTCAGTTCCCTGAGGCACCTGGACAACAGCTGGGTTGTCTTAGGTGCTCAAAACCAGGGTTCAGCTAAAAAGCAGTCAGGAAGTGGGAGGAGCTGAGAAGCAAAAGACAAATTTACTCAAAATTTTGCATGGAATTTGGTCAACACAGATCAAATCAGTGCTGGGGCAGGGAGATGGGTGAATGCTCAGCAGTGTGCAACGACCAGGGAGAACGAGCTTTTAACTGAAGGGGGTCTAGGTATTTTTAAAGGGCTCCTGGCTGAGCTCCTCATCTTTACTTTTGCTTGGTTGAGTGCAGCAGAGAAACTAGTCATGGAAAGCACCTCACGAATCCCTAGGAGGCTACACCTGCACTGACTGCCCCCATTCTGGGTACAAGCAAATTAAAAGAAGTCAGGATCAATTTACCTGAAGATTTTTTCCAAGCCCAGCACTGCCTTTGGATGCATTAGTGGATTTTATCTCCAGGCCCACTTTTGGGCTAGACTAGCCTCCTTTTGTAGAGGGAGTATCCACCACACAGCATTAGAAGTGCTTCTTTCTTTCCACTGCCCTTTCTCAGGTGACTAATCTCTGGAGTAGCTGTCTACACTGGGGTGTACAGCCGCCTCTTTATTTTATCCAGGGATGTCAGGTGCAGCATGCTCTCACCTGGATGAGTTCTTCAAAACAAAGTCCAGGACTGCAAATAATGATGCTTGCTGAGAAATGTGGTACCAGCCGACTGTATTGTTCAACATGGTCTTCGTTGTCTTTTTGTCTGTCAAAATAAGGTGTGTGTGGGGGGGGTTGTCAAAATAGATGACTTTTCCATGGGATAATTCTACCCAGCTCTGACACATCCCTCTTCCTGGCCGAAATATCTCTGGCATTTCAGCTGAAACATCAACATTTCCTTCCCACTGAAAATGTTTGGGGTTTTTTTTCGAATTGCACACATGGGATTGGGGGATTGGGGAGGGGTGTCATATGTGTTGTCATTTGGTGATGGAGGCAGGCCTGAAAACACCAGGGACATTGTTTCCTGTATAATAAAATTTCTATGTGTGCACTAGTGTGCATGTGAAAGAAAAGACAGAAACGTGATCCTAACCGTGATGATGCCGGACACCTTTCATCTCTGCAGCAGGCTGCAATGTGGGTCACAGGCTGTTTTATAAAAGCTCTCTCTCGCACTGTCTTTTCTTTGGCTGATGCTTTTTAAGCACCACCACCGCCAGATCACGTTCCCTGTAGGAAGCAGAGAGGTACCAGGTCTGCGCGGCCATCTCTCTCTGCCAGCACAGCATTCAAGACAGGTAACAGCACCCTTGTTCTGACCAGATTCGGGTAACTGAAAGCCAGAAAAATACAAAAAATAAAATAAAAAAGGTGCCATCCATGTCCCTTGGATCTGCAGGCAAGCACTGCTCAGTGCCACCGTGCTGCTGGCAGGG
Organism: Aramus guarauna; assembly: GCA_013400195.1. NCBI lineage: Eukaryota > Metazoa > Chordata > Aves > Gruiformes > Aramidae > Aramus > Aramus guarauna. The sequence goes on along the minus strand of VXBL01010162.1, from coordinate 122,221 downwards.
CAGCACAGAGCCAGTAATTCAGCTCCAAAATGATGTACAGTAAATCAGTAAAAGTGCAGGGTGCCCAGCTAATGGCCCAGCAAGAAAAGGGTACCCGAGAAGAAAGGAGCTTCTAAAACAAAACCAAGGGATGATTGCTTAATGTGGGATAACAGGAAGGCATCTAGCTCTTGAGTGATGCAAATGGTCGGAGAGAAAATCACTCCTTCACCGGCAGGAGTGGGTCTTCTCTGCCCAGGAAGAAGGTTAAACCCACCCAGTGTGTTGTTTCACTTCCTTCTCACCGTACAGGAGAGGACAAGCTGGCGTCAGAGACCACGCTCTGTGTGTGTTTCGAGTTCCCCATACAGCCTGGGAAGGGGCTGGCAGAGGAAACCTGGGTTCAGTTTCTTGCTCTATCTCCCCCCCGCCCCCATTACTGCAAAACCTGCCATCTTTTCAGGAACGCTGCTGGATGGAGAGGAGGTGTTTGAAGGAAGAGGAAGAAAAGACTGCAACAGAAGCACCAAACCCACTGAAATACAGCAGCTAGTTAGTTTCTCATATACAACATGCGGAAAAACAGCCGTCGCGATCTGACTGATAAGTTTGTTAGGCATCTTGGAAGTCCCCTGAGAAGGTGCTTATCAGGCTGGTCTCCTGACATCCAGCTGGCTGAAAGCAGCCCCAAGCGCTGTCCTTCCTGGGATGACCTGCTGCCATCTGCCAGAGCACACAGCAGAGCAGCGGCCATGCCCCAGCCCCAGGAAAAAATGCATCAGGGAGCCAAAGCAGGGATGCAGTTTCCTCTGAACCCTTCACGCACACTGCGAGATGTGACAGTCTCCCAGGACACCGGGAAGGCTCAAGCCTTTGAGAGCAGTTCCCCAGAATTTCACCCCTTGGGGTCCACCGTTAGGTGCTCCCAGCACAGCATCCTCTGCCACACAAGGATGCACAAGTCATGCGAACAAGTGACAGAGCACGGCTTACAGCTGGCATGGCACCTCGCTCTGGCCTGCTCTTCATTGCAGAAGGTTGGCAGGTCAGTTAAGCACGATTTCCCCTTCAGAAGTCTGTGCTGATTACTCCTAATCACCTTCTTGTCTTTCATGGGTCTGGAAATGATGGCCAGGATTAGCTGAGGTGAGGCTGACTGGCCTGTAGTTCCCCATATTTTCCTTTTTGGTCTTCCTGAAGACAGGAATGACACTTGCTTTCTTCCAAGTCTGGAGGAACTGCTCCCAATTGCCATGATAGCAAATGCACCGAGAACGGGGGAAGCACTGAAGAGGCAAAGGCCCTGGACATCATGTCTGACAGTTCCTCACCTCTTTACTGATATTTTCTCAGCCAAATTAAGCCAAAAAATGAGGTTCCTAAGATCTTACACAGTTTTGTACTCTGATGCTGAGGATTTTCTTGCCCTATGTGCAGCTTTCTCTGGAGAGCAGACATGCCGCTCCAAGCTCTGCTGGGCCATGTTTTGCAGCTCATTCAGGCATGGGTTTGTCTTTAATTGACCCAGATGCTCAAATTTAAACTCATAGTTAAGGACATTGCTGGATCTAGATCTAAATTTCTGAGGGAGAGATTGCTGCTGTGAGCAACCCCACTGCTTCTCCTGACCACTTCTATGGTCTCCGTTCCTGCCAACGCTCCTGGCTGCCTCTGTACACGTGTGGCCCCTTCTGAAGAAGGAAGACCAGCACTTTAAACCTTTAAGGTCATTCCTTGTTTAGATTCAAAAGCACATACACCCAAAGAGTTGAAGAAGCTCAGAAAGAAGAGTTTCAAGCTCACACCCAAAGCAAGAGAAGCCACATGAGGATCTCTGGAAGAAAAACTATCCCTGAAAGGAGCTGAAGGAAGATCTCTTTAAAAGCCTCAGGTTTTGAGATGAATAAACATTGGAAAGCAGCTGCTCAGGATTCACTCTGGGCTCTCTCCATGTCTTATAATTGCCTACCAGCCTCTGAGGCCAAAGTAAAGGCTGACGCATCTGGAGAGGATGCTGAAATAATGATGATTTTACTTCTGCAGAGAATCACAAAGCTGTGGCCATGGGGAAAACAAACATGAGAAGTCTGGAGAATGGAAAAAAAATCACAGAATTGGACCAGAAAGCCGCTTTCTATTTTGTATTTTCCATGAACCACAAACCTACATGTTATTGATTTTTTTTTTTTTTAATATATCATCTTAATCACATTATGGGGATCTGCAGATTTCTGATTGACCTTGCAATTCCTTCTCCTTCTGCCAAACAAAATCAAAGCCCAAATCCCAGTCCTTCCCCCAAAATTCCTGGATTGGACAGATGTTTTGGATCTGAAGCCAGATCCACGGGCCACGGAGCCTGGCAGGCATTGGCGGGTCTCCTCAGCACGCAGGGCAACACGTGAAGCACGACGATGCCCTGCCAGGGCTGGGCGAGAGGGAAGGCGTGTGGCAGAAAGACACAGTCTCCGTGACCCATGTGGGTGGATTTGGCTCCTTTCTTTGGAAATGCTATCAACGGTGGCAGACACTCCCTCTGGATGCTACGAGCCAGGCTCCCAAACCAGCCTCACATGTGCAGCGTGGCTCCCTCACCTTCTACCAGCCAGAGGCTCCCATGGGAGTACAGCGGGGGACGGTAAGCAAAGGTGGCATTAGGGTCTTCAATATGTGCATTGGCTCTAGTCTATGGGGCAGCAACCTCCAAAAATATGGAGAAAGCAAGCTTTGGAGCTGCTTTTTGCTCCATTCCCCACTGGAATGGAATTCCATCACTTCCATCTGGAAGGAATTTTGCACTTTTGTACCAAAGAACTGGGATGTCTCCCAGGGAAATGCCCCTGCACTACACAAGCAGTGTCCAGATGTGCTATGTTTAGAGCAGCATCTGCCAGGGTGAAGGTCCCCAAGGCCCCTCTGATCCCCCAGCTAGGATGTGTCCTCACCTTGGTGATACGGCTAGCAACACATGTGCTGAAAAGCCCCACCAATTCCACCCGTGGGAGACAGCAGTGATCACCTGGGACAGGTGAGCGCATCCTTGTGTATTTGCTTTCTTTCTGAAACCAGTCATTAGAGAGGGTGTCACTTGCTTTCAGCTGACAGCAAGCAAGGCGTTGTTACAGGAGTCTTCTTTGCATGTCAGAACTTTCTCACGGTCAGAAGTGCTCCTGGGCATGGGAAGGGTAGAGAAAGGAGTGGTGTCGCCCTCTGAATGTATGTCTCATGCATTGAGGAAACACTCACATAAGCCAGGAGGAACAGGAACTGTGCTGAGGTGATTGCATCAGGTCCTTTGCATCAGTATCTTACCATCCCAGCCATTTCAGTATGTCTTTCTTTACCTTGACCTGCTTCTCTTAAAATGAGGAGGGTTTTCCTGTGGATTTCTCCAGCCCTGCTCCTGGCTTGCAGGGCACCTTGTGCTCTGACTTCTACAAACCTGCCAGGCCGTATGGTACCATGGGAGCTGGTCTGCCTCTAGGTATCTCTGACCATTTCAGAGCAATGGTAGCACCTCACAGCTGAACTGGAGAGGACAACTCCAAGCAGCAAGTTACTGTACTGTTTGGTGCCTCCACAACATGCAGCTATCGCATTTAGGGTTACCCACAGACTCAATCCTCCGCTAGCAGCTCTTCTTCTGTTGCTCTGCTGTGAATCCTGTGAAGCTGTCCCTCTGTGGAGCCAACTCTCCTTTCCAAATACTGCTGCATTGCTCCCAGGCCCTCCTCCCACCTTCTTTCAGTGCAGCACACCTTCCTGGCCAGAATCCATCCAGTATCATCATTAGAAGGTTTGTTGATCCCCAGAATAACACCTGCACATTCTTTAGCAAGCACTGAATTTAGTTCACGGCTGTTTTGCCCTATGCGTACTTTCATTGAGTCACACAGTGCTTGCTGACTCACAGAAAAGCATTCAGGTGAAAACTGGCAAGAATGGTAGGATGCAGGCTGGATAGCCTCTCTCCCAATGGGAGGTAGATGGGGCTCATCTGCTCAGCTTAGAAAGAGACCTCATGCCCCTATATGCATCTATGTGGAAGGAGGGTTTCTGACAGTTGAAGTTCCTAATTTAGAGGCAAACACACAACAGAATCTGGAGGTTGGCCGTGGATATCAGACAAATGCAGACTGAAAGCAAAGCCAAACGTTTTCTAAACAAGGTAGTAGAGTACCTGGGGACTATGGCAAGCCCTCCATCATTTTACATCTCAAGTAAGTACCTGTCACGGAAGGGAGAAAGGCAAACTATATGTGAAATCTTCTCAGAAGCAGCTCTGCCATGTGCTTCTAATGAAATACTCATCCTTCCTCATCTTCTGGTCAAATATTACTGTATTATGCTGATGGGTACCAAAGACATGGTACCTTTACTCTGAACCACTCCCAGAAGGGATGAGGCACTTGCAAGAGTCAGGGGACACTAACCCTACAGCCCCCCCCCAAGCATCACAACTCTAACAGGAGTGAAGAAGAAAAACACCTGTATCCATTCACATGTACAGAATGCACTGGCAGACTTCCCATGGGATATGTCCAGGGCGCTCCAACCAGGAAAGGCCAGTCTGGTGCTGCTAATCTCCCCACAGTGCTCGATCTGGGACTCTAACACTGTGATGTCTCTTGCAAGTTCCTTTCTGATAGGGTTTTGGCAAGACAGGACAGTCTCCACCAGACTGAAGGCTAGAGCCAAGACCAGATAAAGCAGGTGGAGTGATTTATCATGCTGGAATAGCTATTTCATATTTCCCAGCTCAGCCCTTTTGCATGGCTCGCAGATATTCACCCTGGGTGCAAGTTTGCAAGTCCCCTGTGCCCACGGAGTATCTATGCAGCTTTAAGCAGGCCCTCAATCAAAACATCAGAAGCAAAGCAGATGCAATTTCTCTAGCTAACTGTGTTGGACCCTGAAGCCTCTGGAAAACTGTAGCAAGATCCCCACTGCTTCTGGGATGGATGAGGGCCATGGTAATGGCACTGAAGGGATGACAGCCAGCTGTGAGTTTTGCAGGCTGCACGTGTGTTTACCTCATTCATTCACATCTCACATGTACGGAGTTGTGGATTCAATTAGAAAATAATACCCATTTGCAGCTGATTGCCTGAGACATCAGCTTTAATAGCAGCTGGAGAGAGTTAGACGCCTGAATTGGTTCTGAGCTGCACTTCCTCGTTATGCTTCTAATTATGGCAAGCCTGCTATTTGTCAACAATGTTTTATCAAAGGTGGGGAGACATGACACTCATCTTCTGGGAGGTGGCTCAGACTTTCTATTAGGTGTTACACAAGATGGAGTCTGCCATACACCGGCTCGCCTTTCAAAGAAGCATCTGAGCTTTTTCTGTGGCAATGGGGATGTGCAGACAGCCTGGGAACAGTCGGTCTGGCAACTTGGTGGCATACCTGTTTGCATTCCGATACACAGGGGGCTTACGCATGCTCCAGCATATTTTTTACTCCATCTGGACCAAATCTGTGAGAAGATCTGTTCTCGAAGCCATCAAAATTTTCATTCCAATCAGGGCAGCAGACAGCTGGGAAATGGTCAAGAGCCTAGGACAAAACTTTGCTAAGAGACTACATGCTTGTAAAGAGAGAGCAAACAGTACTTCTTGTTCCTGTTGCAGCATTTCAGCAAGGGTTGGTCAGTGGATCTTGGTAGCTTGCTCCTGAGGACCCCCTAAGGCACAACTTTTCCTGACAGAACTTGGCTCAGAAGAGCAGCACTAGTCCATTGTAGAAGAGTGTGACATGCTCTGCTTGGCTTGATGTAGAACATGCAGCAGGAGCTCTCAGGCTGTCTAATCCAGCCTCCTGCAGTCAGAGGCAACTACTGAGTAGTCATTCAGTCCTGACAGGGGCACAGGGTTGCACTCCCTGAGCAACTCCCATGCTCTTAAGCAAGCTTAAGATTCTCTACCCAAAAACCTACCCCAAAAGCAACAAAAATTCCTACGCTAGGAAAACAGCAAGAGAGCTGAAGGTTGTTGCCAATGTCCTCGGTGCCTGCAAGGGAGGGGAATTTGGTGAGTGAAATTCCCATGTGTGTCTAGTAAATAGATCACATCCCTGTAACAGAAGGCAAAACAACAATTAACCCAACCTTGCTTTTGCTAGTCAATTTGACTTGAAATTCCTTCCTGACTCTAAATATGATGGTCTGTTTAACTCTGGGCAAGACACAGGTGCCAAGCCAGGCACTTGAAAAAGCTTGCTAGCATCCATAGATGCAGCATCATCCTCCATACTTAGCTGTGGTCAATCTCCAATGTTCAAGCAAGGCGTGTTTCACATCTTTCTTTCAAGCAGTAATTCTGCTTGCCTTTTTCATGTGGCGGTCCTAATTGTGGCCGCTGCCTCAGGCATTGACAAAGTCTATCTCAGGACATGCAATGGCAATTCATTTCAAAACATGTCCTTGGTAGCGTACCCCTCACTGGCTTCATGATGCTCTTTGCAGAGGGATACAAACAAGCCCATTGGTGATATTAGCCTCTTTCAGGACAAAAAGAGACCAAAAATCCCAGAGAACTGGAGCTTCAAAACAGCAGCACTGGCTCTTCCCGGAGAGCTCTTCCACAGAGAACAAAAAACAGCCTGTCTTGTGAAAATCTCAGGAACCAGTTCTGGGCAGGGCAGAGGCGTAGTAAACAACTTTCACCTTCCTGTGACCCTACTGCACATCACTGTAGCCCACGTGTAATATATTAGGGATATATAGTAATCCCACAAAGAACAGGTGACTATAAAACGACAAAACACCAAAAGGCATGTAGTTAAACCATAAGCTTAAGTGTCAACATGTAGTGAAGTCTCATGGTATTTCCTGTAGCCTCTGAAACCCTGAGGCCCCAGGATCATGTGGCTCTGAGAAAATCTCAGCATTTTATTTAAAATATCTCCAGAAGATAGGCCTTTCTTTCCCACTTTGTGGAAGAACTTGAGTTTGTTCTAAAGGCATTTATTACCTCTTTTAGATTTCATGAGTTTTTAGGGGCTGGCAACTAATAAACCATCTTCTTCATCAGTTGGATTTATGAGACTGAGCATATTCTCTCCAATTTCAAGGATGACACCAAACTGGTGGGAGCAGCTGATATGCTGGCAGGCAGGCAGGGCTGTGATTCAGGGGGACTGCAATGGGCTGGAGTACTGTGCCAGCAGGAACCTTACAAAGTTTAACCAAGGCAAGGGCAGACTCCTGCACCCGGGGTGAAGTGACCCCTCGCACCGGGACAGGCTGGGGGCTGGCTGACTGGGAAGCAGCTCTGTGGAAAAGGGCCCCGAGGGTCCTGTTGTACGAGAAGTTGAACGTGTGTCACCAGTGTGCCTTCACAGCGATGAAGCCCAACTGCACCTCAGTTAACATTAGCAAAAGCATGGTCAGCAGAATGAGAGAAACTATTATTCCTCTCTGCGTCACACTGGTGAGGCTGCATCTGAAAGGCTGTGTCCAGTTCTGAGTCCCTTCAGTGCAAGAGAGGTATCAATAAACTGGAGCAAATCTAGCAGAGGCCACCAAGATAGTCAGGGCCTGGAGCACATGGCATATGAGGAGAGAATCTGGAGGAGCTGTCCTTGTTAACCGTGGAGAAGAGTCTGACTCTATCTTCCCTGTCGTCCCCCATTCAGCAGAGGCGGACAGCAGCTAGATTTCCCCCCTAACACACACCTTTCTCTTCTCCGGGCTGAGCAGACATAGCTCCCTCGGCATCTCCTGGTACATCATGAGCTTCTCCTCATAGCCCAGCTGACTGCATCTGCTCTGCTTTTGAGAGCTGCCAGCACTGCAGTGTGAATGTCACCTCAGAACAAAGAGCTAGAGACGAGGGGACGAGGGGACGAGGGGAAGAACAGCAAATTAAATCTACTGATGGCAGTTTTTGCACCAGCATCCCTTCACTTTGCAGAAGCTGAGGGCTGTGACTAGAAGAGGCAGAGATCCCACCCCACACTGCTTCCCCCATCACTGATGTACACTGTATGAGTTGCCTCTCAGAAGAGGGTGAGGTTTTTTCACTGTACTTCAGGCACACCGTGAGCTATGAGCAATCATTTGGACTGGATGGCTGTTCTGCAATCCACTGCCTACTCTGGGGGATTAGCATATCTAATGAGTCTCCTGCCTCTTCTAATTGTTGCCCCTATACAATTACTGAAAAACCTGCCTCAACATGACCCAATATTCTCTCCCCATACTTGCTAATTGCCACAGGTCCTTATTCTTGTGCACGTGGCTACAGCTACTGGGAAATGTTCTCTTGCTCAGATAAAAATTGTAACACAGGCATTTAAACTGGGTGGCTTTGTTTATTCGTTCAGCTAGAAAAAAATAGCTGGGGGAAGAGCCAGCTGAGCTTGCAGCATGAGATGAGGTGAGACACTAATATTTAGTTTAGGCCTATGCCATGCAGTAGAATCCAGAAGACATATTCCCAGGGAGGAGCCCTGAAGGGAAGCACTCCTAACCTATCTGTGGTCTAAGAAATAGCCTATTTTGGGATACTGGCCATAAACTGGCTCCAGAGAAAGCAACAAAATGGTAGGTGTTAAGCCTCTCTGAATGAAACTAAGAGATGGCTGAGTGAGTCTACTTGGCTGACAGCATTGACATGACTAAGAGAAGCTGGAGTAAGTTCTTGAGGTCCAACCCAGGTAGTCCAGCCATGGGTACCTCTATTAGGAAGTGTTGGCCATAGCTCATTTGCATTCTTTTTTGTCTGCTGATCCCCCTCCCCAAATTCCTTATCCCCCATTACAGGGCTCCAGCCAATTGCTCTCCAAGGTTGAGAAGTAAGAAACCACCTGACAATCTTCCATTTTCAGTTATCCTCTTCCCACATCCTCAGATGTTTCTGTACCCTAGTGCCAAGCTAGGGGATTGAAATAGGGATGAAACTTGGTTTATAAATTTAATTTTACCAAAGACTGTAACGAGAATGGATAAGGACTGTAAACTCCTTCCCTACCAACAGGTTTGCTGTTATGGTAAGACAGGTCCCCGAACAGAGGAAAGAATTTTACAGACACCACTTCCTACAATGCTCCCTTCTCACCATTAGTTATGTTGGCACCAAGCAGCAATGTTAGACTGCAGACCCGTGAAGCTAGGTAGAAAGACCCCCCTCTCCTAGATCTGCATCATCAGGTTTATGTGAAACCAAAGCCACCTCTTTTATTTCTCTCTCTTTTTTTTCTTTCATTTTCATTCAGGTTTTCAAAGGAAAAACAAACAGTGGACTCAGGTGTGCCAGCAGGTACTAGATATATTTGTAGTGCACCATCCCAGAATCTTGCTCAGATTCACCTGAAAATTTCCTGCTGCTCACCTAACAATTTGGATACCAACCAGATTTGGTAGTACAAGTATGTCCAGATGCACGTATGTTGCAGATACAAAGAGGAAACAACCAAAAGGTGCCTGTAAAAGGAATCACCACATCCCCATTGCACATGTATCTTAATCTGCCTTCTTTCTACTTCAAAGGACTGGCACCTTCTACACAACAGACCACGAGCTCACAAAGTGCTGCACCTTGAAAGGTAGGGTGAAGAATACCCATTTATGAATGGTATGAACCATACAGAAAACTTTAGTGCATGCTGGCCACCCATGCTTCTCAGCAACAACTGTTCAAATTACACCTTGAAGAGAAAGTAGAGCCACAGAGTATGACTCCTACAATGAACAGGCTTCATCTAAACATAGTAATTAATGTATTGTGCAACCACTCTGCTACTTAAGTATCTGTAATAATTATGCCCCAGGAAAGTAAGCCCAACACATGTTCACAACCTTCCCCTAACACAGGGGTTGTTTACACATTCAAGTTCCCATCCCACCTTCTTGGCAGCTTAGGAAAAGCATCTAAAAACATGAGGCCACGTTGCTGAAAAGGCCCTCTGACAATGCCATTCAATTCAAAGGCTGTTGAAAATCATCCTTGAAAGGAAACTGGGTGGTACGTTCAAGGTTCAGACATGAGCTTCTCTACTTGTACATTCAAATAGCCACCATTCCATGCACACCAGCGTCACCAGCTCTTGCTGGTGTTTTAGTGCAAGTCTATTCCCTCAGTGACTGTCACACTTGCATTCTCAAGCAAGAAGTTGCAGGGATCCCACCATGAGTCAAGTCTGGACTGCAGACTTCAGGATGCCACCATGAGTCAAGTCAGGAAAAGCCAGAACAGCTCTGCCTTCCCATGAGAAGGCTGATGTATTGGGAAAGAGCAGCTAAGAGGATACAGAGAACTGGGATTTTACTTGAGACCTGTTGTGTGATAGCAGTACAGTCACAACTAGCTCAAATCAGTTGTGACTGTCAACTGAAGTCTTCTCAGATAGCTGGTCAGGGTTTGGCTGAATCCATGGGACTCTGATTGCCTGGAAGCTGACAGCTGGTGCGAACAAGCCCCATTTCTTGCTTGTTTTAAGCCTGTGGTTACTAAGGTCCTCCCATTATCTCCTCTTTTTCCTGTCCATGATTTTGAGGTCCAAGACCAACAATTGTAACCTGGGAACCCATCCAAAAAGCTCACAGATGAAAGACTGCAATATACAGCACCAAAAAGAACCCAAATGACAGTTAATCCTGAGGCCCTGATACTGATCCTGTAAAACAGAATCATAGAATCATAGTATCATAGAATCTGGGTTGGAAGGGACCTCATAGATCATCTAGTTCCAACCCCCCTGCCATGGGCAGGGACACCCTCCACTAGAGCAGGTTGCCCAAAGCCCCATCCAACCTGGCCTTGGACATTTAAACATCCTTCTTTCCTTCACACATGGGCTATTTCATTTGCATTTCTTATGAATATTTTCCCTTCCTTTTTTTAAGACTGTTTCACATAGCTGGATTTATGCAGTGGTATAAGCAGGGCAGAAGGCAAAAACATGTAACATAGACTGCACCATGCAAGTAATCTGGGAGATGAGGAATGGGGCTTGTTGAATTCTGGCATAATTTCACCAATTTACTGCTTGTGACTTACCTACAAACCTATTTTTTTCTCCAGCCCAATATCTGCTAGATGTGTATCAGCCAGTGGACCCTCAACTTCATCTGAGTCCCAGTGCATTTGTTATTTAAACTGTATGACTAGTCAATGAAGTCATCTATCATTTCTTCCAGCTCACTGCATAATAATAAACCACAAATAAGACCAGTTCCTGCTGAAACAACCTGAGCTTCCCCACAGACCTGAGGTTCTTCAAATAAGACAGCCTCTCCCCAGGGGATACTTGACAAGTTATGATCAAACCTCTGCAAGAGTATTTTGAATTTCCGCAGCAGTAATGCCATGAGCCTGAGCCACAAGAATACATAGCAGCAGAGGGAAATCCTTCCTGGAGAAGTAGACTCTGAACAGATGGTAAGGAGATGAACCCATGTCATGCCAAAAAATGCCCCAGTTATTTGGAAGAATGTGGCTTTTCCTGGGCTAATGTTTTCTATAGGTTTGGGCTTAACATTGAAGTCTGGAGATCAAAGGGATGTTTATGCTTAGCTATCCCTTCAGTCTCTTGCTCAATAGGAAAGAAGGGGAATATTTATGTCAAGTCTGTACTTCCATATTCTTGTCGCCATCGTTACTGTATATAAAATAGGAAAGTAAGAATTGCATCCTGATTTTCTCTGTGCATTGCTGTGCATCAAAGGCAAGCCAGAGGAAAGACATAGCAATATTGTGTCGGTGTGGTGAATATGGAACAACTCAAGGTCCCTGGGACTCCATGATGGCTGCCACCACTCTGCTTGCTGCTCCACGCCATGCGCTGCCTTGAAAGCAAGATGGAGTGGCCATACAGAGAGGATGCAAAATGTCCCAGACAAATCCAGATAAACTACCAAATTTGGGAATGCCTCATGGAGCCCAGCCCACATTCCAGGCCTTGTTGAGCTCCACTCCTCTTGACTCATAGCGCAAAGTTGACTACCCACGAAGGCCTCTGAATTCTCTCTGTAATTAATTAGCCACAGGAAAACCTCAGAGAAGAGAGAAGGGAGCAATTTAATACAGCTCTCAGAATGACACAGGATGCTGAAATGCTGAAGAGTTAAACCTCTCTCTTCTTCTCACCAACCCACCCCTTAACAAGGCGTCCCAGAGGCCATCCCTCTGAAGGGGAAGGTCCCAGCTCCAGGACAGATGGTGATTTTGGGGTTAGCTTTCTGAGTCATGAGTCTGGCTTCCTTCCACCTTGCAGGTTTTATTCAACAGACAACAAAAACAAGCAGTATTACTCAACAGAAAGCTTACCATCAACTTCCATGGCAATTGAAAGAGGCCTCATTCTGTTGCTCATCTTCCTGAGATGCCTGTCCTGAGATATGGGCTGTCCCTCTGCTGCCACAAACACCTTCTGATGTCTTAAGATCCAGGTCTAGACAATAGCATGTCTTGTGTGCAGGACTCCATCCTTCTTCCCCCTGCCTCCATCCCATGGCTTTGTTCATGATACTAGTTTGGGACACAACAGAAAAGCTTTTCTCATACGACTCCGCATCCACAGTCATCTTTAGTCACATCATCCTATTTGGTTGGTATTTCCCCCAAATACATGTGCTTAAAGGGTTTGAGAATAATTTAGGTCTGTTGAATGAAGAGGAACTTCCACTATGAGGGGAATTCCTCCTCCCCCCTCTAGCCTATGTCTCTAGTGAGTCCACCTCATTCTGAGCTCGCATTTGTAATCATCTGTGACATTTAAGAAAAAGCTGAATGAATTCATCATCACATCATGGTGTGCAGCAAAGAGCTCATAATTTCCCAGCCATTTACTTAAATTACTATAGAATAAGTGAATTGAACTAAATTACAATGGGGAGAAGGGAGAAAATGGCCTTGTTGTCTTCAATTTCAATACTCCACCTAAGTGCCAAATTTACTACCTCATTACATCTTCTGATGTATTCAAGAAACAGGAAGAAGAGGGACATGCATATGCTTTAAACCACTCATCTAATCAAACCTTCTGCTAAATTTGGAGCGGGTAGGTTGGGAAAGAAAAGATACATTTTTCTCTCCCAAACGCATACTGCTAAAATGACATCTGGAGTACGTTCTTCTCCTGCCCTAGCCCATCCTACTGTCACCTCAGTGTAAGCTGCTTCTCTGTGGGTGTGTAAGTCATGGTTCAGCACATTGTCCTACCATGATGACCAGTTTGGCCAGATATTGGTCTGTGCATTGGCTGCTCTGCGAAATCAGCCTCTAGCAGAAAAAGCATCAGAACATTCAAAGCCCAGCAGTGGCCTTGCTGTCTGGGACTGTGAACATAAAATTTCTAAGCCATGGCTCAGGTGTGGAAGTGGAGATCTGCAGCCAACCTGCTGCAGAACAAATAGCATCAGGCCTGAGAAGACAGAGTCTTCAGTCTGGATAGTTTCTTCTAGGTTTCCTGCGCAAAGCCCCTGCTTGCAGGCACTAACACCTCTGTTTGACTCCTCTGTCTGACTCAAGCCACTCTGATTCTTCTACTGTCCTCACAAACAACAGCTGCATGGACACGTGGCACATTTAAAATTGGTGGACTATTCCAGACCCTTGCCAACACATTGCTCCTAGCCAACCTAGTCTTAGCTGCCTTTGTACAGGCTTTTGCAATTGTGTGGCTCGATTTAAAGGCTCAAACTGGAGGGCACTTTTGGTTGTTGAGGGCTGCTGGCCTGCTCTCCCAGGGCCCTCTTGTGGCAATGAGGGAGAGCCAAGTAAAGGCCCTTGCCTCCCTGAAAGACAAGAGGATTTTGGGAGGTGCCCTAGATGGGTTTTGCCATCCCATGACAGCACACCAAAGGCTGAACTCAGAGCTGACCTCAGCAGACACATCTCCGCTTGGCTGGAGCAGAAGTATTTACACCACAGATTGGCTGATGCAAGACTCAAAACAGTTTTGTGTTGTGAATATTTGTTGCTGTCCTTCTCTTAGTTTGCCAGGGAAGAAGTTCTAGCTGATGCTGCCAATGACTTTTCATGGGTTCACATTAGAAAAAGGGAAGCAATGCAGTAGTTTTGAATGGTTTGGGAGCTTAAAGAAGCTTATAAATTTTAACAGAAATGCCTCATCTGCTAAATCTGGGTGCATTTCCAGGTTGATCTTGTGTGACCACAGCCAAACAGGACTCAAGGATTACTTCAGCCAGAGACTAACCTAAACTTCATCCCAGATTTTTCACCCAGAGCCTACCTCAGATATTGTAGGCCATATCTAGGTAAAAAACAGATCCGAGACCCTCACATCATATGGCTCCTGGAGCTGGTATCAGAGTAGTATCAAACAGTGGGACAGGTGATGTCACTGATACCATCCTACTGCTCCTGCACCATGCCTAAGAGCCTCTCAGGTCTGATTCTCAAGGAACGTGTCAATTCATAGTTCCCCCCCCAGTCCAAAACACAGGTTTGCATCTTGCTGTTCTGCAGCTTATACAAAGGAGGTTGTGGGGGTTTAAAGGTTTATTACTGCCGTCAAAAGAGGCAAATTCTTCACAGCCAGGGAAATAAACCAGAACGTAGTAGGCTTCCAATGCACCTTTTGCCCAAAATGCAAAATGTCAGTGTTACAGCAATTCCTGCTCCATCTCATTGGTTTAATCTATGCAACGCCAACCGAGAAAAACATCTTCTTTATAACAGTGATCCAGAAAAAACATATACATGATCAGAAAAATACCCTTGCAGCTGAGGCACCACAAAACTCTCCTTTTCCTACACACAGCAGTTTGATCTGCCATGAAAGGTGCACACAGCACAAGCTGTTATCCTTGCTCTAGGTTCTGAAGAGAGAAGGGAACATTTTTGTTCTGTTAGCATGAAGTTTTGCATAGGATAGAAATTCCTTCAGGAAGACCAGAATCTTCAGCTGGAGCACTTACTCTGATAAGGACTGTTTGGTTTTTGACTCAAGAAATCCACAGGACAGTGTCCTTCAAACTATACCAGTGTGCTGTTCCTGTGACTAATTAAATATTTGTGCTGTTAAAGATGCAGGTTTGCATTTATTTGTATTCTGCAAATGATTTACTTCATAGGATTTCACGTGATCTTATTTCAGAGGATTGGAGAGATGTGATGACATCCTTAGTTTACTTAGTCCAACCTCTGTTAGCCAAAGAAATCTCATCATCATCTGATCTTGGGAGGAGGGAAATTTTATGTTTCGTGAAGACAAGAGGACAAATTTTCCAGTCTTCCTCCTGAATGACAGTGTCTTTTTCTTTTACCTCTTCAGGAACACTAGCTAGAAGACAGACAACCGTGCTGTTAGTGAATTTCTCAGCCCAGCCTTGATTGTTACGGCAGGATCACACTGACAGCTCACATTTGGTCTGTGTTCCTCTACAACCCTCAGATGCTTTTCTGAACTACTGCTCAGACAGTTATTTCCCATTCATAAAAAAATCATAGATCACATGCTCACAGGGTCTTTAATTCCATCCAGCTAGCTTGGCATTGGGAATTTCATTTCACCTTCTGAAGTGCAAAGTACTACACCTGTCTTTTATCAAATTGTATCTCACGGATTTCTCTCCAGTTTGATAGATTGTGCTCAACTTCTAATCCTTGCTGTTAAAGTTTTTGTGATCTGGCTCCTTGGTCCTTTGTTGAAATTATTAACAGAAATTTGAAATGGCAACCAGACTGTGATGCATCCCTTGAAGGTGGATCTGTAAAGCCCTTTCAGCAAACTGCTGTTCATTACTCATTTTCTTCTTTATTTTAATAAAGATGAATATGGAAGGGATGTCCTATGAGGAGCGGGTGAAGACTCTGGATTTGTCTAGTTTGGAGAACAGGAGGCTGAGGGGTGACCTCATGGTTCTTTACAGCTTTCTGAGGAAGTGGAGAGGGAGGTGCTGAGCTCTTCTCCCTGGTATCCAGTGACAGGACACATGGGAACGGCTCAAAGCTGCGCATGGGGAGGGTTAGACTGGACATTAGGGAGCATTTCATTAACAAGAGTGTGGTCAAACACTAGAAGAGGCTTCCTAGAGAGGTCATTGATGCCCCAAGCCAGTCAGTGTTTAAGAGGCATTTGGACAATGCCCTTAAGAACATGTTTTCCTGGGAAGCAGCTCTGTAATTGGTCAGGCAGTTGGACTAGATGATCATTGTAGCTTCCTTGCAACTGAAATAGTCTATTCTGTTCTACTCTGTTCTATCCTATTCTGTTCTGTTCTGTTCTGTTCTATGTTTTTAACAAGAGTCTAACCTGTGCTATAATTCCTGGCTTGATCCTGACACTCACCTGGGGCAACCTCAAAACATTTTCTGTCAAGGCACATCACACTTATGACCTGCCCTGATTTCAAGGCCAGCTGACCTACCATAGGACAAAATTATATTAACTTGATATAATCTCCTCTTGACAAATCCAAACCAGACATAAATGCATTGGCAGCACTGAAGTGTGTCCACTGAATTTTGGTTTCATGCAACATTTGCTGTTGATGGCTCTTGTTAATCAGGTTGCTTTACAGTAAATGCTTTGGTGGAAGCACAGGTTTTGATTTTGTCCATGCACAGTTTATAGGTGTAAATGGTAGGACAGAGCCAGAGAAAAACAGATCTATGCATTTTGGTCATCCACATGTCCACTCCTTGCTCCCTATCCCAGAGGCCACCAACAAGGATGTCCCTACAGCAAAGTGTGTGGCTCTCCTTTATAAGATCTATGGCTGCTACAGGCCAGCAATGAGCATGGTACTTCCTATCACATCATTCTTTAACCTCACATCAAAACTCACCAAAAAAATTAATCTGAAAAAACAATTTAAGCTTCAGTATTTTCTTATGCTGCCCCATTTAAATGCAAAAAGCCTTTTCTTTCCCATTACAAATGGAAATAATTCCTGTGTTTCCATTTGTTAGTGAGTGATGCTGCCCTAATAATGCACAAAACCACTCCAATACAGAGGCATCAATCACACCGAGAGGCACTTCTCAGAAAATAAAATAAAAAAGTGTTTTCCATTTTTATGACATTAATTAAAGCGTGAGGGGAAGTGGTTTCCAGTCCTGTTCTGTGAACTAGCCTTTTCCTTTTTCTGCTAGATTCAGGGAGCTTTGGGAAGCTGTTGTCATGCAAGTAACTAAAAAGAAAGTAATCACAACTTGATTGAATCTGATGCCCAAGTCTCAAAGAGAAGCTGTGATGCACAGGGTGCTACCTGAACCTTACCCTTGTCTTCTGCTGCTTAGAGCTTTCCCAAATGTTGGGTTGTCATTTTTCCTGCCAGGTATCCACCTATTTTGAAATCTTCATGACAACTGGCTCAGCTGTTTGCAAGAACAAAGCCAAGGACAAATCAAGCCACTGGTCAGTGTTATAACACTCTAGACTCTCTGCTGAAAATTTCTGCTACCCATGAGGTTATACTTTCATTCACCACATAATCTACATCTGCCCCAGCTCGTGGTGTTGCTGAAGATAAAGGAATGCTTGCCAGCCAACCCTACATGGAGACTAGGAGAGGAAAGGTCTTTCTAAGCATTTGAGCACTGAGGTCCCCCAGCAGCTTATACATCCACTGAATTTTGTATGTTTTTTTCACCACCTTCCAGAGAAACTGCAAATTACAGCAAAATCTTGGAAGTTTTGTATTTGGTTTTTTTAGCTGGGGCAAAAGACAGACTTTTCCCCAGCCTCCCTTTCAGAAATGGCTGAGCTTGCTTGACTGAAAAAAAATCAGCCCAAGGCAGAGGGTGACACTGAGAATTTCACTTCTGACTTTCTGACTAAAATGCAAGCAAAATAGGTTCTTATGAGAAGCATTAGGCAATGATAATGAGAGGCATGGCAAGCAGTGCAGTCTATAATACAGCTGTAACACAATCAATTCCCATACAGTTTGCTCTTCCAGAGTGATTGCTGGGCCATTATCTTGTCAGTTCACTGGTAAGTCAGAATAAAAGCCCACATCTAGCCGGAGCAACTTTTAGCATCTAAACAAAAGAAATAAGCTTAGGGTTGTGCCGCACCATCTGACCTGGCGAGGACCACCACCACACTACAGACAGGAAGGATGAAACCCAGCCTCAACCAGAAGCCCAAGGCACAGGAACTTCTGGGCAACTACCCAGGCTGGTCTTTAGTTATTGGAATTTCTTTTTAAACAAAAGGACTGCCAAAAATACCCGTTTCAAAAAGCCATTTAGTTGTGTTGGAGCTAAAATACCTCCTTCATCATCCACAATCTCTTCCAAACACACTCGTGCCAGAAAGCTAAGCACTCGTTGGACTAGCTAGCATCTTTTCAGCTTAGCCACTGTTGCCTGCCTTGCTCTGCCTGCTCTTACTGGGAAAAATTTTGGGGGTGAATCTGGTCTGAATTTTCTCCAACGCTAAAGATTACATCCTCACTGCCAGGCTGGGATCACCTCCACACCACTCTGCATCACCACTTTTTTTTTTTTTTTTTCCTTGAAGTGACAGTTCTGCATTTCTGCCTCCACAGGCAGCTAGGAGGGATGAGGAGATCTCGAGCAGAGGTCACCGAGGAAGGGGTTTGTGGCACACAAAGATGTTCATGAACAGATCAGAGCGGGTTTTACACAGAGGCCAAGTCACAGACACAGTGGCTGATCACGCCCTGGCTACAGAGAGATGCATGGCCGGGAGGGGGACCTTGCTCTGGATTCAGGGTGAGCCCTGTGGGGTGGGTGATGCTGAAAGGGTCTCTGGTGCTGCTCCCTGAAAGCTCTTTATCCTGATGTCAGGGTTCCTATGGCAATGGGAAGACTGAGTCATCACAACAGTAGAGGAGTGTGGTTGGCATTGAACACTTCCACATATAAGTCACTGCTTATATGAAGTATCCCAGCTCATACCTATGCCTTCCATACCCTTGTCATGCACTTGACGTGATCAGAAGGGTTTCAGCTCTTGCCACAAACTTTTAGGGTTATTTTGTCTTTCATATTTCAGCAAAAATTCTTTTGGGGGCTGTTGGTGGGTTTTTTTTTTTTTTTCCTTGAAAAGATATAAAGTATTTTTCCAGTTATTTGTTCCCACTTTTTCCAAAATGGCAATTTGTTGTGAAGGAATTTAAAAGGCAGACCAACTCTCAGTGACTGAGGCTGGGTACATGAGCCCCATGCTGCATTTGGAGTTCATGGCAGCCACTGCTCTCCTCACAGGACCACAGATCGTGTAGGCACCACAGAGACATTCCCTGTTTACTCTGTGCACACTGTGGGCAAGATCTGATCCACTTTACTTGGGAAACGGTTGCTGAAAGTGTGTCTTCCATCTCTGCCAGCAGGTCCCCAATGTCCCATCTGCTCATGGAGCTCAATCTGTCTTCAGAGGCACTACTTTTTCATCACCTGCTCTTTCATCATTGCCATTTCCATCAGCAATTTCCAGCCTTCCCAGGGGAACTATTGGGTCTGTTTGCCATCTGTCCTTCCTCCCCTGAGAACACTTGGACAACATTTCATTTAGTGGTGTTGGTTTTTTTAAGTAAGTTCAACATCTTTTGATAATAAATTGCTCTTGATATCCCTTGGAGGCATTTCCATCTCCTTTGGTGACCTCTTGCTCTTTCTGTGCATTAGCATGGCTTATTGTTCACCTGCCCTCTTGCCATTTCATCGGTCCACCTTTGGCAACAGAACAACCCCTGAGTCATGATCCTATTACTTTTCTGGGAGAGTGCTTACTACTAACCAAGTTTACTTTTCCCCTTAGCATTACTCTTTTCTCGTTTGCATTCTTTTGTGTGTGTGTTCTCCATTTCCTTTCTTGATTTTCACTCCACTTTCTTCTGGCACTCCCCTTTCTTATGCCCTTGAAAAACAAAGACAATAAAACCCACAACAGCTTTTTAGCTAAGATTTTTTTTTCCTAATTAACTTTTTATTGGTTTTCTTTGAAGGAATAAAAAAGATTTCTGTATACTGAACACAGAAAGGAACAAATATGGATAAACCCAAAGATTCATCTAGGTTAAATAATTGAAAGAGGTGGACAAGATTGTAGCTAAGGTGATGCACAGAGGAGAGAGGAACAGCAAATGAAAGTAAAATCTGGGAGTGCTTTCACTTAGCCAACTTCTACAGACAAATACAAAGCAAAATTAAGTTCTTCTAATCTGATAACAATACAGAATTGGGCAAATGTACCACTTCATCTAAGACTGGATTTTGCATCTCTGTCTTTTCCATATTGGTATTGACAGAATTTTTCAAATTTCCTTTAAAATATTATTTAAAAAAAAAAAAAAAAGACAAGATTTCCTTCATTAGATGACTATGAAAGCTGAAGCTTGAAGAAAGGCTACAAGCACAAGGCTCAGGTGAATACTGCAAGGGGTGGCAATGCTGGAATTTGCTTCACAGCAGCGGTATCACTTCATCTCCGAAACCAAGATTTTCCTCTGAAACTTCCAGACTGCATTATTGGTTACTAGATGAAAAAATGCAAAGTGCTGAGGGAAATACCCAAAGAAAGCCTATGGAGGACCTCAACTGATTATTCACTGGAAGCACTTCTGAACTCTCTGCACAGCTTCCATGGTTTCTTTGGCTGGCACCAAAGAGAGAAGTCTCCTCTTTCTATGTCCTATCTCTTTTTATTCTTTCTTCTTTTGTCACCAGTCCTTCTCAGAGCAGGGAAGGACTCTCCCCAGAAAGGTATTGCTGGAGCAAGGAGCCTTATCCACCACGGTCCTCTGTTACCATTCCTTCTCTCCCAGGTAATATCTTCATGGTACTAGGACAGAGTTTGTGATCTGCTTGATGTTTGAGTGCTTTGAAGCAAGAAGTCACAACAGACTCCTAAAAACATTTAGATTGCTGGATGTAAAAACTGCCCCTTGGATGCTGTTGGTTCATTTGCAGAGGGGCTTTTGGGCTCCCATTGCCCAAGTGTGCCAGTTTAACACATCAGGGAAGTCATACCAGTGACATTGCAGGACACGGCTTTCCCTGGTGATGCAGGGAGCTCTAAAGTGGTGTTTGAGCCTGTGGCTCTTCTGTGCTTTGTATACTCAAGATGTAAGTTGTGGTCTAGCCATGGTATGTGCTGTGGCTTTTGCTGAAGTGTGGGTGCTGTACTTGACCTGCAGGTCATTTCTACAGTCCTGGCTTTCTAGCAGACAGTCTGAAAGAGAAATGCATTGTCAGCAGAGGGGCTCCTGAAACTGGGGTGGTCTCCACTCTGCTCTGCTAGCTCTTACAGAGAAGCCCTGACTATGAAATGTGAAGGACACATCTCCTCTTACCCTCCCAGCACTGCTATCATCCAGACAGCAGTATACAAACATGAACTAGTCTCCTGAGATTCCTAAACTCATCCTGGCTCCCACACTGAGCCTTCCTTTCTTCCACTTTCTTATCTTCAGAGACCTGCTCCTGGCTTTTTTTTTTTTTTAATGTAGCTTGTAAGAGCTGTGTGGCTTGAGTCTCAGTGGGGCTCTGATGACCATGGTCCCCGCCCCACTGCTTCCATTGAGAGATGATGTCTCCTCAACTAGCAAGCAAAACTTAGGCAGGTTGCCCTTCCAAGGAGCACAACCAGCTCTCCCATCCTACCACATCGACAGAGCCAAAACTGTTCCCCAGCTATCGCATTTCAGTAGGGAATCACAATTGTACCTTGCATTTTTGTTTGGGGTTGTGCGGGGGTTTTTTTTACAGGGAAAAGGAATACATCCTCTAATTGCGTATTAGCGTTCAAGCGCAGAGCTGGTGAACTCCTTCTGGCTCAGGTGAGTGACAGAGAGAAATTCTGAGTCATTTGCAACAAGAAAGGAAGCAGAGTATACTGTGTGCTCAGAATTAGGGGCATCAGGCAAGATTATAGCTGGAAAGACTGCCTACTGAGAGCACAGTGTATTTAGAAGCATCTAAAATTATTTGTGTGACTCAATGCTGTTTTCCTAACACTGAGAGCAGCATGTGGTAACTCTCCCCCTTAGGATGCTCTTTTTATCCTCCTTGATTTTTTTTTTTTTACTTGTGGATGAGAAGGGGGAAGAAAAATGAAAGAGAGAGAGAGTTTCTCTGTTGTTTAATCAAAAACAAACACCACTTTGCACTTCTGCAGCAATTCAAGGTGTTTCACAGATGAGCTTGGAGGTGTTGGACTTGGACCTGGGTTGGTATCAGACAGTATCTGCTGTTGTACACAAGAGTAAAGTTGTGTGGCTATCTCTAAGCAGTTCTGATTAAGCTGAAGGGTTTGCTTGTCCTGGAACAAAGCCTTTTCTTTCTGCCAAAGACAATTTTACACAGCCAAAGCCATGGAAACATGTGGGCACCACTATGAAACCTGCAATGTCTAATACAGCAATTTGGGGGGTCAGGAGGACCCAACAGTAGCAGTACTAGGAAATGATAAAGTCAAATGGTAAGGACTCTGCTACAACTTAATCACCTTCGTATTACAGAGGTCCTTGGTGATCCAGAACTACTAAATAGTATTTCATTTTCTTCCCATTTTTGTCAGCTGCTCAAACCTTGTTCTCCCCTCAGCCATAACAGTGTGCCCCTTCAGACAAATCTCATCTGATGGGATCATGTAGAAACTGATACCTGCTCTCGATGCATGGACTTTGGAGAATCTACTGAATGAGCT
This sequence comes from Aramus guarauna, assembly GCA_013400195.1. Lineage (NCBI taxonomy): Eukaryota > Metazoa > Chordata > Aves > Gruiformes > Aramidae > Aramus > Aramus guarauna. The sequence continues at coordinate 99,649 of VXBL01010162.1, read as the reverse complement.
GTCCAGGATTTAATTTCCTTCCCAGGTAATTAAACTAGGTACCTCCTGGCTTTTCTAAACCTGCCTCACATCTCGTTCCAGCCATTACATTTGCCTCTGTCTACTGGATCAAGCAGCGTTTGGCTGCCAGGAATGCTCTGAGGGTTCCCAGTGGCTGGAGATCGTGACTGAGCTACCTCTTTGCCAGCTCATTTGAGCTTGCTGGGAAGCTTAAAGAAAAGACAGTTTCATGTCACACTGTATCTCTGGAGGTCCAAATGGACCTCACGCCAGGCGGGTGAGTGGGCACAGATGCTGCTGTGCAGTCGTGATGATAACATGGCAGCGCCTGAGCCAGCTATTCCCTTCAATGATTCATTATTTCCCGTTATCTCCTTCACTAACCAGCTTTGCTGACAAAATTAGCAGCTACCTGCTGTATGCTTTGTGCTACCGTCCATAGCACAGAAAAAAATATTAACTCATCATAAATGGAAGCAAATGGACTCACATTAAGCAGGAAGCAGCTTATACTTGTATTATTGCATCAAAGTCAATGGTATGCTTTGACTCATCTAATAGAGGCCATCACAAAGAAAAGCCTGCTAGGCAGAAGGGAAGTCCAGATCTGGCTGAGGAAGCGTCTAGGAATACCAGGAGCCATTTCTAAAGCTGTGTGAGTATCATCCACAGTATGTTTATCTCTTCAAATCCCCTTGCACATCATGTAGCTATCTGGGCTGGAGCTCCTCCTGATCCACCTAAACCACAGACAATGGCAAATGGGTCCACAGCAAGAGATGTCTTGGCATTCCTCTTCTCCACAACCACCTCCAGTGACCAGCACTTGCACTCTGAAAAGTAAAACTGCAGAGAGCAGGAAAATCCAGCTGAGAAGGAGCATGGATTAATGTGCAACTAGTGTAGCTGGATAGTCTGCCTGACTTCCATTGAATCCACTAGTTTTGTCTGGGTACTTGTCATCTACTCAGGATTTACCTGTGGAAATAATCTACTTTCTATTTGTGGAAAGAACTCACCCTGACCCTAAAGAAAAGGCACCAAAACGAGAGTTATCTGCGAGCAGAGAAATGGAGGCTGTCTATGTGTGCAGCTGACTGCTACCAGCTCACAACTAGAACATCTGCACAGAGATCACCACACTAATGAGTGAGGCCTTAGGTCGTTTTCCAGATGTCTTTTAGTCATACTGCAGATGATACAAGGAGTCACAGAAATGCTCTTCTTTAGGGGCAGTCAGTACATTGATGAAACAATTGTTCCAGCTCCAAAACATTGCTTCTACCTTGTCTTCTTCCCCTAAATTTCTTTCCCCATAATTAGCATCCCAACAGAAGCCCATCTCAGCCAGCAAAGAGACAAGCTCCAGAAATGATGGCTTTTCCTTCTTGTTCATTCAAGGTCAGTTCCAGTCCTACGGCACCAGCTTATTTTTTCCAGCAAAGCATTACAAAACCATGATAATGGGATCGACCTCTGCCTGCAAGCTGCTAATGACTTCCTGGGTGAGCACCCAGGGAATGGATCCACTCCGGTCTGCATGCCGCTGGCGGAATTCATTCACTGGAAGAGCATTACGTAGCTGACTTTCAGCACTTTCACAGGAAAAAGGGGCTCAACGATGGCTGGGTGCAACCCACAGCTTGCCAGAGGCGCTGGCTGTTGTCAGATGTTGTTAAATCTCACAATGCTGCACAGCCACTGCATGTCCCTAGCAGACAGGGTGTTTTCATTCAACAGCTTTTTGGGAGCAAAGTGCACCAAGTACCTTAGGCAAGCATTATTATTAACTCTGATTATTCACCACTGGTTTTACTATTACTCTGCACCTAAGAGAGGACACAGTGACTCAGATCCCAGGAGGCCAGTGAAGGAATGCACGGACCATGGCACGAGCAGACATGAGCTCTTGTCCCAAGCAGGTGCAGCAAGGCAGGTACGGTCAAAAAACCTTGCATGCTGTCTACAGTCCAGAGCTGGCTGCAGAGGAGGCTGCATCCTTCATTTCATGTGATGCGGATCAGGAAAAGAAAAGGAAGGGAAGAGGTTTTCCTGAGAGCAACATGCGTCACAAATGAGACTGAGCCAGACCTGTGCATTAAGCTGCATTATGAATAAGGTCTAGCAATTGAATTGGCTCTTTGGAAAAATAAATAAACCAAAAGCATACTGAAACCAGGCCTGTTCCGATTGGCATTTTGGACCCAGTTCCTTTTTGAGCTCTGACTTGCAGAGCCATTCCATAAGTCCAGAGGATGGAAGAGATGAACTTCTTTACTTCAAATTGTCCTGAACAACCTGATCTAGCAGTTAGGGTGGCCCTGCTTGGTGCAGGGTTTGGAGACAACTCTCCAGATGTTCTTTTCCACTTAACTCTCTTTATGATGCTGTGATATTTCCTGCTGAAAACTGTATGAAAGAAAAAGCACAATACATTTAATTTTTGCAGGTATCTTTTTTTGGCACAGATCTTTTTAGCCTCTAACAGCCAGCACAGGCCTCTCAGGAAGTGTAGACTCCTCTCCAAAGAAACATGCATATACACCAACCCTTCCAGTACTGCTCACCTTTTCGGTGTCCTGTATTTTTTGCAATTAGTGGATAAGCGAAAAATCAGTAACAGTTTCTCTTGTTCTTCTGCTGAACTCACAGAAGGACTAGTTTATCCTGGTATGACTCAACTGGCTTTGCAGCCATACAGCTGCACAGGGATCCACAGGCACCTACAAGGAAGGTCCAACTTGAATGTTGCAAGTCAATAAATATGGGAATTCAATGCACTTGATTTTCAAGTTGCCTGGTTTATTAACTCAACAGTATGGTCCAGTTGCCCAAGAAGAGAGCTGTGAGCCAGATCTTCTGACTTGTCAGGGCCCTGAGTGCCCATACACATATTCACACCCAAAGGCTCCATTTAAGCCTAGCCCTGGGCCTTCAATTCCTGTTTGAGCTGTGCCACGGTTTTGCTCAGCCACAGCTATGCCTGTGACTGGCCATGGACCCTATTGGTCTGGGCTCTTATCTGCAGGCTGGCTTCCTCAGTTGACCTAGGACATGTCTTGTCACCGTGAACTTGCCTGATGATCTTCATTCTTGGCTAAACCTGGCTGTCATCTAGGCTGCCTTGCCTGGGTGAGTTGGGGCCTGGGTCTGCAAAACCCCTGCCTTGCTGATTGTGTTACCATGCTTGGCTCCTGTCCTTTATGGAGAAGCTAGCCAGGTATGTGGTTGCCCTCCCTGGTGTGGCTGTCTTCAGTTTGACATTAGATTCTTGTTCAGGATTTGTCCCAGACTTTATCCTCTACTGACGGGAAGAATCAGGAACATCAGAGTCAGGCTGGTCACTGCAAGCTGAGCACTTAGTTCCAGGAGCCTGTTAGGAGCTGAGAGGTCTTTTGTGGAGACACACAAGGTGGGCACAGGCCAAAGTGAGACTTTGATTGCACTATCTGTCTTTATCTGTGGTTTGAAGATACACAAGCAATTATTTTAGTTTTATGAATGTGCATCTGTTTTGGTATTGGCTGGGGTAGAGTTAATTTTCTTCATAGTAGCTAGTATGGGGCTATGTTTTGGATTTGTGCTGGAAACAGCGTTGATAATACAGAGATGTTTTTGTTATATGGACCTGTCGTTGAGCAGTGCTTACACAGAGCCAAGGCCTTTTCTGCTTCTCGCACTGCCCTGCCAGTGGGATGGCTGGGGGTGCACGAGGAGTTGGGAGGGGACACAGACAGGACAGGTGACCCAAACTGATCAAAGGGATATTCCATACCATATGACATCATGCTCAGTTTGTAAGGAGCTTGGGGAAGAGGAGGTGGCAGCATTTAGAGTGATGGCATTTGTCTTCCCAAGTAACTGTAAGTATGACAGAGCCCTGCTTTCCTGGGGATGGCTGAACACCTGCCTGCCCATGGGAAGCGGTGAATGAATTCCTTGCTTTGCTTTTCTTGCGTGCACGGCTTTTGCTTTACCTATTAAACTGTCTTTATCTCAACCCACGAGTTTGCTCACTTTTACTCTTCCAACTCTTGGCCCCATCCCACGGGGGGGGAGTGAGCGAGCGGCTGCGTGGGGCTCAGCTGCCGGCTGTGATGAAACCGCGGCAGCACCAAATGTGTGGCTTTCTCATAAGAAAAAGGATCAGTTTTAAAAAAAAAAAAAAAAAATCAAGATCACAAACCTGGTTCTAATACTGCTTCAGCTTTCATCTCACCAGGCAATCCTTCTCCTCCATGAAGAGGTGGTGGGTTTTTTGTTACTTGTGCTTTCAGGTGAAGTCTCCCAGTGCTGGCAGACTTCTGCCAGACTTCATTTTTGCCCCACCAGTGAAATCCACATTTACAGCTGGTGGAGTCTTCAAAAACAAAAAGAAAACAGGAAAACCAAAACCTAGACTGCTAGACCAGTGTGACAACTGTAAGTCTATAACATTAGATATGCTTATGAACCTTTTCCCTTGTGTCTGATGGATCATCAGACATGCATGCATCCAAACGGAGTGAGCTGGGCTTCATCTCATCCCAGGGTGGGTGTGTAAGCTGAGCAGATGATTCATTCTCTGCAGGTATTAGTCTTTACAGTCTCTACAGTCCTATCATAACCGTCAGAAATGGTGCTTTGTTGTTTATCAGCACCTGCTTAACAGAAGCAAGTATGAAAGCAGTAATGCCTCATTGCAACAAATCTCATCAAATTTGGAACTGAATATGTAACAGCAGAGTGATGTAGGTGTGCTACTCTGCCTTCCTTCTGGCACTGCTATTGTAAATGGGAAAATATCCCCACTGGCAGGAAAAGGTTAAGTTCCAGCAGAGTCACCCAAAAAGGAAGACATGGGGAGCTTTTCAAACCTTTTTTTTTTTTTTTCATCTTCTTTCCCCAAGCCTTTCTCTGAGTGGCAGTTTCTTTTTCTTCATTCCCACAGAGAACAATGATCTTTTTGCTTGACCAAGGAAATAATAGGTGCTTACAAAAGCAAAGAACTACCTTAAATTGCTTGGGCAGCAGGAGTGGTTGGTTCAATTAATTGCCTTAACTTCGCAGAAACATCTGGCGTGCTGTTTACATCCTGTGAGAAGCAGACTTCCATTAGGAATGGAGTAAAGATGATGAATGAAAGTCTGCAAAGACTCACCCACAGACTTCAGCAAGCATAAGATCTTTAGCCTATTCCTATTGAAACCACCCTGCAAAATGCATCTGCTCACACAGTCAGAATTTCAGAGTAACACAGCTTTCAGGTGCTTACAGGAGCTTTGATCCTAAGAATGGTAGCAAATGGGGATGATGAAAAGAGTCTAATTATCATTATTATTATTATTATTACAGGTAGAGTTAGACTGTCTGACACTGGAAAGTGTTCCTGGACTTCATCCAGATGTGTTCCAGCAAGGACACAAGAACCAGAGACAACATGGTGCAAACCGCACCACAGGCTGGTGCCTTCATCCAAAACCCATATACATGTGAGGTCACTGAACAACATGATCAGCATGGCACAGAGGGTTTCACAGGGTTTATTGCAAAGGCTGTGTGTGTGTGTGTGTGTGTGTGTGTGTGTGTGTGTGTGAAGGAGGCAGGAGAAACTACATAAGCAGCCAGAAAAGACAGCAAGGAACCAGAGCCAGAGCCATGGATGACTTGAACCCTGAAAAAAGGAATAGAGTTTCTTGGGTGGAGTACTGGCGAAAGGTTTCAGCTGTCTCCAGGAGACAGGATGCTGTGTCCGCCTCAGAAACAACATTGCTCCTCATCAAAATGAAAGGGATGATTTCTAACCACGATGTTGCTTTGAAAAGTCAGTGCAGATTATCCTGCCTTGCATGTGCTGTGCTATGCACTTTGGCTCCAAAATGTAAGGTAACTGGCAGGTGAAGACCTTGGTCTTTCTGACGGATGGAAAGCTCCAGGGAAGGTGGCTTGGCTGGCTGAGAGACCCTTTCCTGAACCACAGCACATAAGCTGGCTCTCCTTTCTTGGAATCAGTTGTGAACACACATCTTCCCCAAGGCTCTGGATCTTGAAGACTTGGGTCCAAATAAAGAAAGTAAATCCAAAAGTGGTACAGACCCAATGGGAGCTATTCCCAAACCTTCTGGTGGGTTAAAACTCTTCACACTCAAAACTTCCAAGAGGGAAAGACCTGGGTGGACTAAGAAATCTTGCCTATACTTACCAAACACAAAGTGGTAGGGAGGGAGCAGATCTAAAAAAATAATCTTTTAAATAATTTATTTACCAGTGGAGGGACCAATTCCTTCTGTCTTTCTCCCTGCATCTGGCTTTGCTATTATCTTGAGCAGCCCACCTGCACAAGGCAATCAGAGATGTGTAGAGTGGGTGGGCTGGTATGGCTCATCTCATACATCATCTCTAGCTAACTGCTGGGACTGTATGGAGCTTGCGGGCTTCAGGAGATTTAATTAAGAGGAGATGTATGTTGCACTGGGGACAGGACTCTTGCCTTGACATGCTGTGTTTGTATTGCACACTTCTGACACTGAACATAAATGTTTTTCCTTCTTCCTAACATCAATTCTTGTTCCAATAAAACCAATGCCTGACTGGTCCTGTAAGAGCACAAGTCCCAGTGCACTCCCTTAATGTGGTGGGGAAGCCATTTTGAGACCCTCAGCCCTGCTTGTCCTTTTCTTTCTTGACAGGAAGGATGCTTTTAGCCCACACTGTTCCTGGAGCCTGCTTTAGGACCAAGCAGCAGGGGCACAGAGAAGCCTGCTGAGGTGCGGACCCCCGACGGGAAGCCCAGGAACATCCCCAGCTTGCTGGGTCGCAGCCGTCACTTGAACGCTACCCTTTTGGCAGGCATCAGCTTCCCTGTGTTTCAGTGCGCTGCCACACAGGAACATTCATCATGTGCAAGCAGCAATGCTGAGCTGTAATTAGAAAGAATCATTTCCGATAGACTCATAAATTAAGGGTGTCTTTGCAGGACCTTCCCCTGTGAGGGTTAGGAGGTGTTTGGCTTCAATTTAGCCATGGCATATCAGTCATCTCACCTTGTGCCTTCCCTGACGTTCTCCAGCTCTGCATTCTCTACCTATCTTTCAGATCCTTCAGCTGCCTTCTTTCATTATTGTTAGAGCCTAATTAACAACAATTTCAATCCCCTTTCCTGAGGGGCCAGGTCATGTACATAGCTACCTGATCCAGCTCATGTAAATGAACATGCAGAGAGAAAATGGTTGTTCTGGAGTGAATACGGGGTAGCACCACACCTGGAGGACCCTGATGACACCAAACATCAAGGCTGTGCCATATGCTGTTGGAGAGCATTAGCAGAGCCAATTCAGAGGTTTGCCTCTCTCAGGGCTGGTTTCTGTTCTTTTTATTGGTGGTATATTACTTTCCAAGCTCCCCTCTGGACTGAGGAGACATCACTTAATTTTGAAATTATGTATTACTTCAATGTCTCTCACTTTTGAACCCCCAAAGGAGCAGAGCGGAATCCGGAATGACCACCACTTTGAAGGTTGCATTGGCCACCGCATTAAGGTGTATCTTTATCAGGAGTGATCTCTCATTGCCCAAGTGGGCAGAGATCCTCCACTGCCTGGAGTTTATTCTCAATGCCATTGCCAATGCAGTCTCTGCTCAGCCATCAGCCTGAGTTCAAACACTGTAACACTTCATATCACCAGGCCTCGTATCACCAGAATTAGAAATCTCTCAACAACCTTGGTCCTGTCTTGGTTTTGCAACCTGTGGCCATCATATTCCTCACTTGCTGTAGCTTTATCTTCCCAGCCCCCACAAAGCAGCTACCTGGAAAGCAGCTGGTACCACCAGCTTCTGCATCCCATAGCGCCCAAGAGGAAAACCTGAGACAAGCCTTGAGACCTCTGACAATTCCTCCTGACTGTTTGGCTCTGTGCTGTCTCAGTGCCAGAGACCCTAGACAGTCTGTAGCCTGCTCCCCAAAAGGCTAGATCCCAGAAACCTGTCCTCCTCTTGTCTAGGACCTTTGGTGCACGGGGACTGGAGTGTTGAGTCTCACAGGTGCCACCTCATGAGCCAGGGTGGCTGGCTGGAAGTCTTCTCACCTGACTTCATCCATCTTCAAGCTCAGTATTGTGAAGTCCCTGGACAGAGCCAGCCACCTCCAGGTGGGGGATCTTGCCCGCTACCTAATATCCATAAGAGAAGAACTGAACCCATCTAGAGGATGAGGTATTGGGACTAAAAAGTGTGTCTGTGCACTTTTCTAAGGTACAGACTCCATCCCCTCTGGGAGTGACCTAACAGTAGTCAATCCCCCCTTTCCAGAGTCATCTTCTGGCAAAAGAGTAATGGATGAACTTTTCTTGGGTTCCCTCAGGCTTTCTCCAGGCTAAGGCTAGGCTCTGGGACTAGGTCAGGCACCTGCTCTTCACAGAGAGGGCACCAGGGGACCTGAAAAAGCTCCATCACTGGTGGCAGTTTCAACCCCTCAGTGAGCCCAGTATACAAAAGTGTCACCATGTATGGCCCAACTGGACTAATTTAGTTATGGAAAACATCTTGGTATGTACCCCTTGGTACCAGCTATGACCTCTTTAACGCATTCTTGTCAACTCACTCTTCCTAAAGCACAAGCCAGAAATAGACTATGGCAGTGACTCAGAAAGGGAAAGAGGAGAAGAGTCATTCTGACTCAAATAGCGAGGTGGGCCTCCAGAGGATGGCACATGGGACTCTTTGCACCAGCACTTGCAGCTCTCCCTGTCTTAGCTGACAAAGTTCCTTCCCCAAAACCTGCAGCATGCTGGGAAAAAATGCTGCTTCTGTCTGAGTAGAGGAGGTGATGCTGTGCTGACTCTGCAGTGTGATTCAAAGGCATCACTTCTCCAATAGATCTTGACCATGGGCTGAAGTTCCAGTAGCTTTATCTGGGCTGGTAAATAATATGGGCCAAGAGGCTGTGTGATGTGTAGTTACTGGCTGGGGTTAAACCACGACAGTGGCCTAAGGGCCAGCGGCACAGCAGAGCTCACATCTGTACAACTAAACCCTCTTCTCTGTCTTGGCATCCTGGGAGTACTCCTTGTCCTGTTGTTTCACCTGAACCATGTCCAGGCACTGCTACAAGCTGGGACAGTCAGAGCCACAACAGAGATGTGGACGGTCTCACAACTGAGCTCACAACCCAGATCTGATTAGTAAAGCTAAGATAAAGAGCAGTCATGTTTAACTGCTTTTCTAACCTGGTCTGACTTTTATTAGGACCAACTGCCCAGCTAACAAGAGTCTTGTCCACAGACAACATCACTCCACTGCTCCACTTGCTGAAGGCATAGATGAATGGGAGCCTTTTCCAAGAGAAAGAGGAGGTAATTTGCAGAAAGATAAACAGACGCATTTCCCTAGAAGGAGAGAGCAGACCTTCAGTACCAGAATCTAAGCGATTTCCCTTTTCTCTCCCTTCCTGTTTTTCTCATGTTCTGTGTGTTTTCCCCTTTGTCTGGCAATATAGCTCAGACAATATCACATGGACTCTCTGGGTGTAGAAGCATATGTGAGATGACTGGATAAAATAGGGCAAAGTATGGCAAAATATAGAGAAGGACAATCCCAGAGAATGGTACTATCCCCCATCCCATCCACATCACCTGGAGCCATGGGATCCCTTCCCAGACTGCTCAACAAATCAGCAGGGACTTAGTTCACCGGCCTAGGGCAGGCTCACCTGCAGCAGGGAAAGCAGCTCCACAGAGGGTGCAACCACATCCTCACCTCTTTCAGGAACACATTCGGCCTCCCATGCTTTCCTCACCGTCTGAAGCCTAGTCCACAGGAACGTCCTCTGGACTGGCTTGAAAGATCAGCAGAGATCAGTCCAGGGGTGGCACTGGAGGAGCTGAGCAGTCCTCTGGCTCCTCGATACTCATCTATTTAAATGTCTTTCTTTTTGTGGCTTGGGGACCATGACTGAGGAAGGATCTGCCCTAGCTGTCACTTACCTTCAGCAGAAGTCAGGAGAAAATTGCTCCTTTGAACTAGTTAGAGCAGATCTGAGACCAGTTTTGTGATCATGACCACTGACAGTCCTTCAGCCCCTTCCACTCCAGAATTGCTCTGCCCGAGTCATTCAAAATCAAGATGGTCTTTGCATCCCCCAAAACACGAGAACATCTGTGACCTGAGCTGAGCAGAGGAGTTACCTGCTTTCGAACTCTATCTCAGTGCTTGATTTTTTACAGGAGGAGGTTTTGACTCAAAGAAATTATAGCTTTGATGAATGCAACCTCTGGCTAGAGCTAGGAAAGCCTGTTCCTGAGCTGGCTTCCTTCTACCAAATATCACATTCTGCTTCAAAGCAGGAAGAGTCTTGAAGAAGTCAGAATTTTTTTTATGCATCATTTTGCCTCACCTCCTTCTGGGAAACAGAAAATTCACCTGAGCCGCAACTTACCAAAAGGGACAAGCCTGAGCCAGGCAGGCACCAAGGACATTGTTGCTTGAGTGAATAACGTTTTGCCTAGAGATCAAGCCCATCTTTTTAAATGAAAGCATCAAAGAAATCTCTATGCACTTTTCTGCACCTGGACCAGCGCAGCTCTGTCAGGGAAGGAAGCCAAACTGCTGCCCAGCTCATAAGCACTGTGCAGAACCACAGCAAAAGGCTTTCCCAGCTGGCAGTCCACATCCATGCAGGCGATGTGCAGCCACTGTAATTGCTCTCTCATGCTTGCTTTTCCTGGCTTTTCAGAAGTGAGCAGCATCTAATGTATCTCAAGGGTCAGGTCTTCTGATTTTTCAAAAAACTGACCAGCACCACTGTTCTTTAATTTAAAAAGCCATTTAGTGTCTAATCACAAGAAATGGGTTGATATTTTTAAGGTCCCACTGAGTAACAGCAAAAAACCCCCTTGAAATAGAGACACATCACTTTTCTCAGGAAATCAGAGAGATTCTTGAAGTTTATTTAATCCAGCAATTTTGGACCCTTCTGGCAGTACTCCTGGTCATACAGGTGGTAGGTATGTGTGTGCACAGGCACATTCCTCTGATCTGTTTCGACCTTGATTACACCGGGGTTAATCCCAATGAACCCACTGTTTGGCAGGAGGTGCTTCAAACTTACGCTGCGATGACAAGAGCTTCCTCTGAGAACCTTATCATCGCGTAAGCAGCACAGAGCAAAACCAAGCCCACCAACTTTCTGCAGTGTGCATCTGTCACCCCTTCTCATAACACCCCAGTTTCTGGCCTGAGCCGAGCACTCATCGTGAACCTGTAATTGAGTGCAGTTCACCGAGAAAGACATATAATTGCTTTTCTTATTACCATCTGCGGGTTAACCACAGCTGACCCCTAACATTTTTCCCTGCACAAAGGAACTTCAGCTTCTGTGGTCTGAAATTGTCACAAAGGTTTGTTGCTAACCAGAAACTAAGCCAGTCACAAGGCTCTCGCTGCTGGAGACAGCACATCACTCCTTCTCCTTACTCTCCCGCTGGGGTGGCTTATAATTAGCACGGCCCAACCAATAAAACAGTGTCAGATTGCAGTCATGCTTCCGGAAGTTATTTATAGGCAGGAGCAAACATGTTTCGTGTAAACTTGCGTCGTGGTCAGGCAGGTTGCCCCCGGGAATTTCTTGGTCGGAGCTGCAGCTCCAGCTGGCGCTCTGCTCCAAGCAGCACAGCGTTCAGCAGCCCTGCGGCAGGGCACTGAGACGGCGTTTGGCCCCCCTCTCATCCCTGGAGGAGCATGGCTTGCGTTTGCTTTGGGATGGACAAATGTGCCCTTCAATGAGTACTTTTTCCCTTCTCAGTGCAGATCTGCAGCCTTCCTGCCTTCCTACTCTTCCCCTCACATTTTGTCCAGGCAAGAGAGAAAAGAACAGACAAGACCATCCAACTAACTGCTCTTCCTTCACTCAGTTTGATGTTAAATTCCACTTATACCATGCCATTTTGCATTTCAGCAGACCAACACAGAAGAGATGCGTTTAGCACCTTAGCAGGATGCTAGAAAGAGAGAGGGAGGTGGAAAGAAATAAAGACCTTTTTTCTAGATGTCCAGGAGACACAACAGCAAGGGCTGTCACCCAAGACAGAATGGGAGGGAGAGTTTAAGACCCTCTGTAGTCGCCTCTCACATTCTGGTGTAGGAGTTACTTCAGGACGGTCATTTTACCCAGGAAAGCACATCTTCTCAGTTATCCTTGGAAGCGGCCATCGCTCAAGCCTGACCCAAAGGTAAGGGAACAGACTCCAGGGCAACACATTGGCTAGAGGAGGAGCTGACCCCTTGGCTGGTTCAGGTCTCTCACAAGGTTTGGACAGCAGCCAAGCAGGGTGGTTGAAGATCTGCTTGATGGCATTATTTGGTGCCCGGGGAGATCACATTCCCTGTGTCCTAACTTGTCTCTTTACTACCTTGTCAGGTGGGAGACACGGTAAGGAGAGGCAGGAGAAGGACGTTGAAGTGCTCAGCTCCCACAGTGACAGTGGCCATGCCCGTAACTCAGGAAAGCAATTTCCCAGCCTCTCATGTTTGAGGAACATCCCTGAGACCTATTTATTTGTTCCTCGCACCATCCCTTTCTGGCTGAGGCCCCTGCAGCTTGAGCCATGACCTGGAAAAGACGTCCCGGGGCAGGAGAGAGGCTGTGGCACTGGGAAGCACCTGGGGAGTGCGGGGCTCCAGCTGTCATGGATTTTGAAAATTGTCCTGGCTGGGGCTCTGACATTTTGTCCCTCTTCCCAACACAGGACTTGATATACATGCAATGTGTATGCAAAGTGATGTAATGTATATATGATGTAATCGTGGACCACCATCCCGACCTGATACATGAGAAAGATGCATGTCCCTGCTCATCCCAGACACTTGATAGAAAGTTGCACCTGGAAGAACCAAAAGGTCTTACTTGCTTTGGAAAAGCTGGTTAATCCAGTTTGTTTGGTGTGAAATAATATTTCCTGCTCCTTACCAAAGGAAAGGCCTAATCTAAATTATCTAAAAGAAATGGAAGGCCAAAATATCTTCTGTCTCAGGTGCTCAGCCAGAAGGTGTATTTAATGGGGTTTGAATATATCAGAGAAGGAAAAGCCATATGGGTGATATCATCAAAGGCAGCAAATCCATCCAAGTAAAGACAACGGATTTAATCTGGTTCTAACATTTCTGATTAACTTTTCTCCTTATGAACACTTTGATTGTTTGAACCTTGCTCTTTTCCTGATTTTTTAATGCAATTAATACTCATTTCAACATTACCATTGAGAGCATCTTTTCATTTGCTTTCACAAACAGAAAGCTGAGGTCTGCTGTAATCAGAAGATATACTCCAGACATGTGAAATAGAGTACCACAATGTGCATTACAGCAATCAATTGATAAATTACATCAGCTTGTCATTCCCAGGAAGGATTTATTACTGAGGTAAAAGGAACAAATGGTTACAGCAAGAGATGACTTGTTTTTTCTTGTTGATTTATACAAAAGCTCTGTTTCAGCACTCATTTAAACGAAAGTGTTAAGGGAAGACTACACTGTCATAGGAATTGATATAGAGAAAAGCTATGCAGCGTACAGAAGAAGGGATACTCACAGTGCTGTCTTCATCATTCAGTCCAGTTAGTTGCTTCCACCAGAGACAAAAGTTGGATTGTTAAATGTGGAGGGAAATGGAAGGAATAAAATCTTATGAAGAAAAATAGGAAGTATAAAAGATGTTTTAAAAGCAAAGAAAAAAGAATAGATTCAAAGTTAATGTAACAAACTTCTATCACAAAGTGATAGAAATGTCTTCTATCAAGACATTTTACACTTTGTTGTCTCAGGACATTCCTCAAGTCCTTTTCATTTTCATTCCAATGAAGTTGCAAGAAAACACCAAAACCTGGGGAATCTTTGCCTGATTTCACCTCCTTGCCATTGCCATTCTCAGCAAGGCTTGAACAAGAGCATTGATACATTCTGTTAACACCTCTACAGCCTTTAATCTGACCGTGGACCCCCAGAAGAAATCCAGTCTCTCCCTCAGCTGCCTTGCGTATGCAGGCAGTACTTTCAGGCAATACTGGTTGTTAGATGTGTCTGGTCTGCATGGACTACAACATACAGACAGTTTAGCTAACACATGACCACAAATGCGGCAGGAAATTAACATCTTTAAAGGAACGCATCTACCCATAACTTTGGCTGAGGAGCATCAAAAATCCATTTTTATTAGACTCAAGAAGAGAACTGTCACATGTGGTAGGGAAAACTAGCACAGAACTGCTGCTCCATCTTTCCTTGAGTCTTTCTGTGCCTTTCTGAGCCAATCTGGCTATATTTTTGCAGTACGTCTCATAATTTTATAAATGCTGGACTGGACATTCGCCTCGGAAGCCATTCCTGGCTCCCTGCCATCATCTGCAGTAACAAGCTCTTGCATAGGAAGTTGCCTCAGCCCCAGGCTGGGGGTCTCTCCTGGAGTAAATTCTGCCTGTCTCTTAGATGGCATCAATCATTCATAACCTTGTCCTGTTCAGAGCATCTGCTTCCCATTCTCTTCCTTAGTTTCCTCCTGATTAATTGATGAAATTGTTGAGTGTGGTTGCCATTTCCTTAAGTATTTTTGGCCCCCTTTATGGGAGAAAGCAGGAAATCTTCACAGGAACCCTGAAGGGACAGCAAGGTTGAACAGGACCCACCTTTCATCAGGACAAGAGAGGCTAAGACACTAAAATAAAGCTGGGCTGTTCCCAGGCTGCCACAGTGTCTGAGGGCAGAGGTGAGAGCACCAGGAGAGGAAGGACCATGTGCTTTTCCTGTCATACTCAGCATCCAAGTGGCAAATAAGCCATTCTCCAGGCAGTTTTCCCTCAGGCAATGTCTACAATGGCTCTCAAACTGCTAGCCATGACATCATATGGGTAGCACGAACCTTGGTGCAAGGCTGAAGTGGGCAACCTTACACTACCACTGCCTGCCCTCTTCTACCCCTGCTCTTCAACACCTAAACTCCTTGGCTGCATGATCATAATGCTCCTGGGCAGCTTGCAGGTGACCTGCACCTCAACCAGGCAAAGGCACCACCAGGAGACATGCAACTGATGTGAGCACAAAAGCATGGCAACTTCTCTGGGAGCCTGTGTCAATGCTTCCTCATCCGAACAAACCTTTTACCACAAAAGGGAGGAGCTCAGATTTCAGTCTGTTCGTCCCACTGCCACTATCCAAAGCTATTAGTCCCAGTGCTTTTCTGCCATCATTCTTTCTTTTTCAGAAGTGTTTGCTGATCACTGAAAGGACTCATGCTATGCTGCTTTCTTAGGCTGACTCCCTCTGCTTTTATTTGGCTGAAGAAGAGAGCAAACAACATCTCTGGTAGCCCAGAGATGCTTATGGTCCCACCAGCTTTCACTCACAGCAGCAGAATAATCCTTAAAAATGGGAGTTGAATTCTATTGGATGTTAAAAAGCAAGCACTACAGCCACTAAAGGCTGATGAGAGATGACACAAGACAGCATAATCACTGAATTTTTATATTAGTCAGCAGAGATGTTGCAAATGTCTCTCAGCAACTTTTCTTTCTCAAGCAGGCATACAAAGTGCTGCATGCACTGGTCCAACCATGGAAGACCACTGGATGGGTCCCAGCAGGCACAAACACTGATGAGTGACATGCTTGGTGACCTGCCATGGCTGTGGTTGGGAGGTGGCTCGTATCTGGGGCAAATTCAACTATTAACTATTAAGCTCTCAATAGCTTTTAGTAGCCCATGCTCCAGGCTGGATCCCAGAGCAGCTAAAATCAGTGGGGTGGGTCTTACTCCTCTTTCAAGGGAAGTTAAATTAAGCAACCTGGTCTAAGCAGAAGGAGTCTTGGCTTGGGAACCAGGAGTCCAAACTTCTAGCTTTGCCACTCATCTTGGTAGTCTTGGCCTCTTCTTCTGACCTTTTCTCTGGCCGCACAACCTTTGGGCAGGGACTATTTCCCACTCTGCATATTTACAACCTCTAGCACTCTGAACACCCAGCCACTAGAACTTACCTGTAGGAAAACTCAAGTCTTTGATATTGTCTCTCCAGAGCTTTTGGATTAAATTCACCATTTCCCTGGGGAAAACAAGCCTGCAGAGCTAGTTACATCCATAAAAGAAGAAAGAAGGGACTAGCCCTTCAGTGTCCCCTCAGTCCCATAGACTCTGTATCCTGTGTCACCTCTGCTTTCCCATTTACAGCCCAGCTCCCCCCCATGACGGAAACAGGGGTTTGCAAGCTGAGTACTGCACTGACACTCCAAAAGGAAAGAAAAGGGGAAGAAAACAAGCGGAACTGGTACATATGGGCTGGAGCTCCCCTCATGCCCAGAGAGGCAGTGGGTGCCCAGCCTTGGGGACAGAGGCTTGCTATAGGAAAGAACCTGCTTGGTTTACAAGCAGAAATCCATGAGAATTTTTTAATGAGGATTTCAGCAGTTACAAATTGTTTCCTGGGCAATGACTAATGACAGCTAATAGGGACCCTAGGAACAACTTGACAGCACATTCTTATTTTCTGTTGCCTATGATCACAGTGTCCAGTTGTTATTTTCATCCTCCTAAGTAGTATAATGGACAATTGCGGTCACATTACTACTCCCTTATTTTGCCAGAGATGTCACCATTCCTATTTTCTCTATAAATATAGAAATGTAAAATTTCTTCCTCTCCCATTGCTTTACTTCTCAACTAACATAAAGAGGCAGAACCCAGTAAAAAGTTTATTAGTAAACCTCTCCGTAGGATCAATTTAGCATAGTTATGCATAATACAGCTTCTTTTATTTTTCCTTAAATAAATAAAAAAAAAAGATAGAAAAGGGAGTTATTTTAAATTTATGAGCTGATGAGACAGTGAGTAATGGTGAATCACTGTTTAATATTTTAGTCAACCATCTGCAAGGTGAGCTGTACTCCCATTTCATATTGCTAGAGCTAAGAAGTCACCTCAAGTTTCATGAATGGAATCAATCTTGCATCAACCCCAAAAGGCTGTATTCAGCACCAAAACAAATTGTCTTCCACCTGGGAATCTCAAACACACAACCTTTGAATGCAGGAGAAAACAAGCACAACTATAAGACAGGGTAGGGGGTTGAATAACACACTGAATAAAAAAAAAAAAGCTGCAAGGATGAAGCTGGCTTCTTTGTCACTGGCTCTCAGTGATTCTGCAGGCAGAGGCAGAGGGGAGAGCAGCTTTCCGGCTGTGCATGGAGGATAGTGCTTATGGCTGTCTATGTGCTGGTTTGTGTTTGCCTTATCTTCCTGTGCTTCCAACACCATTACTAGCACTCCAGAGGCACTAAACCTCAAGCCAGCCTAGGATTTTCCAGCCAGTTTCCCAGAGGAAGCAGACACAAACTTCTTTCCTGTTTCTTCTTCCTCCAGCCTGGTGACGTACACGGAACATCTCTGTGTCTCAGTGTCACAGCTACCCCAGGGGAAAGCACAACAGTGCTTGCAAGGGAAGAGGATGCAGCGTCGCCCTGTGCAAAGGAGGTTTGTCAGCAGTTTGGGGACACACATGTCGTGCAGACCAGCCACCACTGTCCCACCAGGGACAGTGTCGGAGCAGAGAAGGTGCAGAGCCAGCGGTATGCCTTCTGGTCTTCACGTGGTACCACTGGGAATAACCCGAAGACTCTGACATCCCAGCTGGCTCAGGATAGCCTCCCTTAGACCCGCTGTTTCCAAATTTCCCCTTCCTCCAGCTCCCAGTGCTGAAATCCTCATCAGCCTCTTGATCTGAGCTGCTTTCATGATAGCATGGTCTCTCCAGGCTGCCTGCTTAACTGTCCCTTGCCCACTGCTCATACCCAGCTCCTCTGCTGCCGTTGACAAGACCTGTCTTTCTAGTATGGGCTACCAGCAAAAACCAGGCTCTCGGCCCAGCCTCTCAGTCTGCCTTTCTTCAAGGGCATCTTCAAGTTCCCTTCCTTGATTAATGTGTGTTAAGGCTGACTAATTTCATACCTTCCATCTCTGTGGATGCTTTACAGCGGGGAAAAATGCAATTTCCTCTCGGTTGTCAAGTGTCACAAGAGCTTTGTGAACCATGACAATGTACATTGCTTACTGCTGCACACACGCACACCTCCCCCCAAAAATCTAATGAGATATGAATAACAGTTTTGCAATAAATGTGAGTTATTAAATTACTATGAAGAGACAGCGCTACAGAGAAGGGTACTGTGAGCCTCTGTGACCCAGCAGAAATACATCTCTCTGTACAGCACGGGCAGAGCACAACTGCTCCAAAAGAAACTACTTCAGTTGCTCTGGGGATGATTTCAACGGAGAGGGGAAAACCTGCGCACCTTTTTATGTACCTTTTACATCTGGAGGAAGACCACTCATGTCCATTGTCTTTACATTGCTGCAAATGACAGAAAAACTTCTGGTGGACCCAGTTCCTTCACGTTTTATTTATATACATATGAACGAGCAGCGTAGTCTCCACATTGGTTCACAGATGTTTCTTCTACAGCAAGTGCTTCTACCGCGATGCGGGGAAATCTGCTGTCAGCACAAAGTCAATGGTCGTTCCTTCTCTCTCCAAAAATAACCTGCTTCATACTGTGTAACAGAAATTTTGGGAAGCTTAGGTGAGCTCATTTAGACCAGAAAGATGTCTCCCTCTCTTCTCATGCCAGTGGTTCACCACCCACCCTGTTTAATATTACGCAAACTTTATTTGCCATAGCTATTTTTCTGTTTCAATTTTTTATTGACCTACCAAGGAGCCTTCTGGCATGTAGTGTCTTATCTCTGACAATACATGGAGACACCGTGTTCAGGTCACCTCCGAGACTTCTCACTTAATTGGCCAGATTTGGTGATGGTTTAGTGCTAAAGAAGTTCCTGATATTATCCAGGATTCTTGCCTCAGAGATATTATCTGGCACTCAGAAAAGTGTAAATTTGTTTTCTGAATGCTCTGTTTCCTCCATAAAAATTCAAAAAGCTTGCTCACAAGCTTGAAGGACATATCTTGAAGGACACAACAGAACAAAACCAAACTTTCAAAGCAGTACTTTCTTTTGTCTTTTCCTGATCTTCCAAGTGAAGCAGAATAAAGAAGAGAGCTTTCCACCCTCTCGGTTTTTCAGACTCAAGAAAAGATCTCCAAGCAAACACATTTCCCTGTTTTTTGAGGTCAGAGAAGCAAAGGAAAGAATTGGTAGAGAAAAAAAGAGGATCTTCCCTATCTCCTTAACATTTAAGGAAGGAAAGTTTTATGTTTTCTTAAAAATTAACATGGAGCTCTGTTATTTCGATCCCTCCCTCAAGCTGTACGTGCCTTGATGCACTCAGGAGCTCCTTCTCAAAGTCCTCTCTTGAGCCACCCTTGACTCTCCATGTATTTGCCCGTGAGCACAGCTTGGGTGACAGTGACCTCCCGGTGAGACGAGGGCCCCCATCTTCATGCCACATGAACTCCCTTTTCTCACTGAATCCCCCACAAGACAGGGTAAAAAAAGAGAAGGCAAAAGCACTATTATAATGCTTCAGTTCTGCCAGGAGAGTCCAGCATGAGAGTGGAAAAAGACACCCTCCTACCAGCACGTACGGTCATTTTGCTTTCCTGGATTTGTCTGAATCTCTTATTGTTCCCCTTTCTCCACTTGCTCATCGTACCACACAGAGCTGCGATCTAAAAGCCTTGTGTGCATTCATCAGTGCTTCGGAGCAGATGATTCACCTACCCCTCTTTATAATTTTGTCTCCCATCAGCTGAGAAGTCAAAGTCTGCATAATGCACCATTGTTGTTTTCAGTAGCGGGCTTATCACTGTGATACGAATGATACCAGGAAAAAGGTATGATTTGAATTGAAACAGAGGGTCAGCAGGTAGCATCCTAAAGCTCCGGAGCTAGCAGATTAAAAATAACAACAATGAAATCGTGTCTTCTAACAACTGGGAGGAAGATAATAACAATAAATACAATAGCCCTGACTGTGGCAGTGCGTGGGAAGGTGAAGGTTAGAGGGTGCATTGTCCACTCTGGGCAGAAAGTAAACAGTGCTGCTGGTTTTACATCCTTTACAACCAATTGTATCTACATCCAGACTCTGCCTCCTGCCTGGCTCCCACCCTNAGGGGGAAATCTGCCCCGTGGGCCCGCAGCTGCAGCAGCCACCCTTGCTTGGCATACAAGTATTGAGGAGGACAGGGAAGTTCTACACCAGTCCTTGAAGGCCACAGCCCCCAAGCTAAGCCTTCAGTTCCCTCAATTCAGCTCTTTCAACATCCAAGCACCAGCTCCCAGAAGAGCCCATGAAGTGCTGTTGCCCTCTAACTCTCAAACTACAAGCCCCTGTCTACCACCTATTGCACTAGTGTTATCCCTAAAGCCAATGAGGTTTGGTCTTAAAATTCCACCCCAAATATCCACATGTGAAAAGCCATGTTTCTCACTCATCTACTGAACAACATCTGAGTTACTTCCTCAGATAAAACACAGCATTTCTCATTTCAGCAGCAGAACGTTTCATGGTAGATGAGTCAGGCCTAGTCCATTCTCAGTCCTCCAAGGAAAATATTGTAAATGAAGATGACACACACATCCCTAGATGTTAATACATGAGGTCTAGAGAGCAGCACCCTGCTATTCAGCTCTCCCTGCTCAGAGAGCAGCTCTTTGTCAGGACACCCCTCTGCTACCCCAGCCATCCGGCTGTGAAACCCCCCAACACCATGGGAGACATCTTCCGAAAAAGCTGGATTAATGTGGGGCTGATGACAGTTGTGACCCTCTGTCCTGCTAAGTGAATGGTGGAGACGGAGTCCTGAACACAACTGTCACTTGTGGAATCAAATTATCAATCATAACGGGCATGACTTGTTTTCCTAAATTGTCACTGGATTTTCCACGAAAGTAAGCCAGATGGAAGCAAACAGCCTCTCCAGTATTGCTGGATGCCTGCCCGCAGGGCCGGATTCCCACACACGGGAGCCATAGGAAGGACACTGAAGACGTGCCTCCCTGGGGACCATCTTGCAGAACACTGATTGAGGAACGCCCTCATCTCCTCTAAATTTCAACTGAGATTGTTTCTTAGTTAAGACAAAGCTTATTCATTCTTGCAGAAGAAGCATTCCTCCATTGTGCTCATGCTATTGACAGCAGGTAGGCTGTAAGGCGGCATAAGACGTGCCAGAACCTCACAGGGCTCACAACAGCCAGCTTTTCATGTGATGCCACACGCTGGTGTAGAGCAATTGCTATCCTTGGATAAGCACCAGGTTGAGGATCCTGCAAACATGCCCCTCTTTTTCACTACGATCCTTCCTCATTTTCAGGGCAACGACTGAGGCACCATCTTACCCTCCATCTATCCCAACCTGTCACGTCTTGTAATATTTGGGGATTTAAGGCCTGACACAGCTCATGGCTTCTTTTGACAACAGTGGCTGCTGCCCTGAGACATCTAGTCCTGCCCACTACTTTCATTGCATCAACCCTGAAGTCTGTGGGATTAGGCAGGGAGCAGGATTGGGAAATTATATTACTGGGGGGCAGGGAAAGAGAAAAAAAAAAATTGGTTTAAGTGGAATCAGCTCACTCCCCAGACAATGATTTGATTCTTGGAGATTAAGAGAAGCAAGATGACATACTCAGGGGAAAAGGAAATTTATGACATTTCAGGTGGCAAGACTTGTCAAACTTCCCTCAGTTAGAAAGTGGCCCCTCAGCTCCACCTGTAGTTAAAGGAGGAGAAAAGGATGCATAACAGCTCCAAAGCTAGGCTCTGGCTCCCAACCACCCTCCCTGAAGGCAACATATGATAAGCATCTTAAAAGACAGAGGTGGTGCGAATATCCTCCTACACCCGCAAGAAATCTTTCACTGCTCTAAGCTGTGGTTCCACGCAGGCTGGATTGATCCTTCAGTTGTATACCACCAGCACAGCTATTAATCACTTCTAGTCTGTACTAGCCTTCAGTAACTACAAATCCTCAGCAGCTCCTCTGGGCAGCTGGATCATATACCCCTCGCTACTCCACGGCATGAAAGACACAGTAACCTGAAAAGCGGTGACTCGCATAACCACCTGGCATTCTTGGAAAAAGCAAGCCTTGAAACAGAAATTGGCTGAGAAACAAACATCCCACAAGGACATCCAAGAATTGGCATGCTCCTACATGAGGCGCTCGGGATAATATAACAATGTGTTATCCTTCTGAACTCAACCCAAAATTCATCCCTAGAGCTACTCAAATAAAACAAGCTCTGAAAGCAGTGTTGCTGGTATAACTACAGCTGCAACGTAACCTTCAAAACAGTCACCTTCTGACCTCCTGTGTCCATCAGGATCACATATTACCTACGCAACAGAGCAATGCAATCAGGTATGTGTCATGTCAACCTGGCCAAGGGAAACCAAAAATTACAGATCTCAAGTGTCTCCTGGGAAATACATACCAGGGCTGTCCATATGGACAGCATAATCAGGACTCAAAGGACAACAAAAGGAAGAAAGATGTTCTGCCCCAAGCTCTATGTAGGCTGGTAATATGCTACTGAAACAAAGTGAAATTTACTGACATGTGAATTAATGTGTTAACTGGGTTAACAGTTTCTGTTGAAAATATCTTTCAGCTACAGATCCATCAGAGACCTCGCTGAAGCCTCTGAGTGCACAAGGAGAAATGAAAGGAGCAACTCACTTTGTTCTCACATAGTTATAGCTGAAGACACGGGAAGCTCACCAGGCTTGGACACATGACAAGGTCTCTACAGGTGGGATTTATCTTGCATCACTTCAGACACCTCTTTAGTTTGCTCTTCTAGACTCCTTTGATAGTCAGGAAGAAGAGGTGGTAAGAGACAGCTCCTCAGGAGACAGTCCTCTGAAACAGGCCAAGTGTAGGTCCATCCACTGGAGAGTGACTGTTGCGTGTTCTCCACAAAGATGGCACACCCAAGAAATCACATCTGCACTTACCACCTAAAGAGAGCCATCCTGCAAGGCAAACAAGAGCATAACACAGTATTTACTACATTCCTTCTATTTATCACCTCCCTCCTTAAAAGAATTGCTCCCTTTGCCTTGAAATCAGCAGCAGACTTCATCTTACTCTTTGGTTGGTAAAGCCAGTATTTATGAGTGAGAACATACTATGGCTAAAAGCCACCCTATACTTCATCAGCAGGTGAAAGCATCTCACACCACCACCATTCCAACTGAGAGCCCAGCACGGTCCCCCCCTCTCTTCTGGGAGAAGTCTCTGTGGCATGGGGAATCCTTTGGTACAGATGGATCTCATTCTGTTCTTGTGGCTGATGGATGTGGCGCTGAGCACCAGCTGCAAGGGTTCACCTGTAGCAACTGTCTCCAAAGACTACTATTTTTGGAAACACAGTCTGCTTGAAGAAAGTAATCAGGTTAGTTTTTCTTGAGAAGAGCCCACCAGAAGCTAAGGACCTGCCTTGGTTTACTGTCTACTACTTCACTGCAAATCCACAGGAAACTCAGCTAATGGCCAACAGGGACCAGCCTGACTAGCGAGGATGTGCGGCATTTCCAAGCCTGGTGATAAATACAGCGCTGGTCTGAACACACAAGGATTTTGCAGTTATTGAGTGAGAAGGTCAAAGCAGACTCCATCTGTGCTCCATTTTCTGCAGAGAACCATGCATTCTTCCAAAACACTGTTACTAGGTCTTAAACCTTCTCCATCTGCTGCGTGCGGTGGTTGCCTGGACCGTAACGAACGTGCTGCCACTTCCAGCACCCAGCAGTGATTGATGCTGTGTTAAGAGGACACCAGTGGTTCCGGTCTATTTACATTTCCAAGGAGCTTGGCTGGGTTTTGTGCTGTCATTTTCTTTTGGTATACCAGCTGTGGGAGACCAAAGGGTACAAAAATTACTGCGACACTCAAGCAAGGAAATGCTACTGTTGAGAAAACATCCTATTTATGCCACATTTTAAAAGGAACCCCTCTTTAAGAGTTTTAAAGAGCTGCCACTAGCAACAAATGAGGCTGCTAATTTGGCCTGGCAAGCGGCGTTTGCTAAACACCATTTCAGGTTTTAATTCATCACATGTAGATTTGGAATTGGAATTCTACTAGCAAAACCATCATCAGTGTGTTTTTGCAATCCCAGCTCCCTTTCTTTTCACATCAAGCCTGTCTCCCCCTCTCCCTCTGTCTTCCACAGCTGTCAGCTGTCATCAGCCAGGAAGGCAGATGAGCCAGCCCCAGCCTTGCAGATCTGACCCAATCTCCTGCGAAACAGATGCCCGGGCCCCAGCTCCACTTTGCTCCCCAGCCCCTCGTTTGTCTGCAGAAACTGCATGTGCTACTTGCCCCCTGCAAAGGGAGGAAGAACAATTGACTTCCCCGGGAAGCAGACAAGAGATAAAATGCTTCAGACGATCACTCATGCTGAGAACTGAGGTCCAAGAGCTTGCCTGTGCCACTACAGATCAACAAGCATCGTGGCCCCCCTTCCACCCTAATTATCACCCAGCAGCTCCCACGGGGAGCTCTGCTGTGTCCTCTCGGTTTCACTGCCACCACCAGGTTGCTCAGGGAAGGATGCTACTGATGCTAGCTTGACTCCAGCCATGCCAAAGCAATGGCAATTTGTGGAGAAAACCTTGCGGAGTTAGATCCTCTCTCCAGCACAGATCTCTGCTTCAGGGCAGACTGAGACCTGCCAAGAGCTACATGAATAAAATTCTCCTTTTTCCCACCCAGGTGCTTCCCCACCACCACAACCACAGCTGGGGGGAAGGTTGCAACGTCCTTCAACACAGCCCTCTCACTACTCTGATCACCCACTGGCTTTCCCTCATCTCTGCCCGAGCAAAAAAACTCCTTAGCACCTGCAAGACCGACACAGTGATGTCCTCTGGCTAGGAACTAGGTGAAGGAATCCTAATTCACGGGCACGAAAACGGCCGTCCAATGTGCCGCGCTGCCAGCACCCTGCCTCCCGCAGCGGCCAGGAGCACATCTGCGTATACAAAGCCTGCAACGGGACAAGCACAGAGCCACCTCTTTCCTGGCGTGTTTTGCCAGGTACCTTAGGGCCACCCTGGGACAGAATTTGTACGTTTAGACCAGTGGGATGTATTTGTGTTGCACCGTGCTCCAACCTTCCTATACTGGAAACCAAATGTTTAATGGGAAAGAACTGAACCAGCAATTTCTTCTGTTTCATGTTTCTGGTATTTTGAAATCTATTTACTGTTTTACATGGCTCACTACCATAGAGCACAGGAGATGAACATCACATTGGAGCGACTTCCAAAAATCAGACCCCAGCTTTTTTTGCAATCAGGCTTTTGAGAATTAAGCGTAGACTGAAGAGTGGGGGGTGCCAAGAGAGCCGAGCTGGCGGCCAGGCAAGAGCCGTGCAGCAGAGGAGGGCAGGTTTCCCTCCCTGCCTTCGCTGATCGGGGCAGGTGGGTGGCCGTACCCAGGGAAAGGAGCTGTCTGGAGCCAAGCGAAGGAGTCATGTTTTGAAAACTGCTTTCTGAATGAGTCAGCAGAGCCATCTCCCAAGGCACAGGAGCCTGCCAGAGGGAAGAACAGATAGTTTTGGTTGTTTTTTTCCCCCTTCCGCTGTTGAGGTCGATTATTCACCATCTTGAAGTACGTCACCAGCCTTGGGAAGCTGTTTTCTGAGTAGAATACTTCTTGACTTTTCTATTTCCGAGGAAGTTTTCCAGCCTGCCTTGCTGCTGTTTTGTCAAAGCCAGTCTGTGACAGCAAGGTCTGGAGGAGAAAACAGAGAAGGCCAACACATTATCCCTGCAGGCCTGGCCTGCAGATGCTTTTCCCTTCCAGGCAGGGAAAGTTGCAGCCACTAAAGCCCTCTTCATCAGAAGGACACACTGAAATCTCTCTCCCTTCTCTCTCTTCCCTCTGTTTCACAGGTATCAAATCCCTTTTCTTTCAGAGGTGACCTCACTGGTACACACTTAATTCAATACTGAGCAACTTGGATTTGCCCTACAGTCTGCTGCTTCTTATTTCAGAGGAAGGACTGAAAACATGCCCTTTATCCAACAATAGCTATTGCTCTAAGAAGGATATGCTCTCTCTTGCCTTGAGTTTTTCCAGTCAAGGTAATTGATGGAGTTAAAATTACTTTCAAGGGACACAGTAAATGCTTCAGCTCTTTAGGTTAAGACTCATTCAAGTTAATGTTTCTTGAAGAGATGCTTGAGCCAGAACAGGCTCTTCTCTGTGCTATTCATTCATCCTGGCCTTGCAGGTTGGACACCCCGAAAGGGCTGGCATCTCTCCTCTCCGCCATGGCACAGGGCTGCAAGGGATAACCTGCCAACCTCGGACACATTCTGGCCTGACTGTCATTCTCCGCACAGTTTCAACCCGTGGCTGTGCCAGGCACAAAGCCATGGGTGAAAGGCAGTTTGTGAATAGCTGGGGCAGGAGGTATGGTGTTTGCACAACAGTTTGGCTATGAGATGGTCCAAACCTGACATCCCCCTGGTTGTCATGATGACAAATGTGAAAAAGAGAGCTCTGTTTTACACACTCATGAAAAAAAGAAAATGACAAAACAAACAAACAAAAATCACAAAAAAAACCCCCACTAAACCAAAAAACCCCCATAGCTTGGCTGGTCACAGAGAAAGAGCTAGACTTTTCTCTCTCAGTCTGGGGACAGGGAGAGGGTCTCCTGCAATAAAAATACATAGAATCAAGAAACACTGGTACTCCGTGCATCCACCAGCATCAGCCTGAGGCAGGCAGCAGCCAGAAGAAACAGCATCTCCACAGTATATCCTACCACATGGCAAAGTGCAAGCTCTTGATGAGCCCAAAATCTAAAAATCATACCCACCCACCAACATTTAAAGCCATAGACACAACCAGAGATTTTTATTTCAATTTTCCCCACCACCTCTTCTTCTCCCAGCCCAAACTAAGCTAATTACTAGCCTCTCTCTTTTCCCCAAAATGCTAGCTACTTCTTCATCCCTGCAAGTCAGCCACCCTTATCCATCTAATTGCTTGCTTGATTAGCATAATGAAGTTGAACCCAGAGTAATTGCTCCTGACCTGCCTCTGCTTGGAAGCAGCAGCTTCCCAACCTGGGAATGGACTTGTGTGCTGGCAAGCATGTCTGCCCCCTCCCTGATGTGTCTGTCAGCCTGGTATAAGATACGAGCTCTTCCTACGGACCATGCTCCATTGGCTACCTAAGGCAAGAGGCTAGGCTGCTTTCTGTAGGCCCTTTGCCATGAATAAATGTACGTCACTAAGAAACAGCTTGACAGTAAAATGGTCAGAACAGCAATGTATGAAAATCAGTGTCTGGCTGCACTTGGCTAGGATTAGCTCCATCAGATGAAGCACAATTAATGCTAATTTGTTGCCGCTGCAGCCAGCTTTCCTATCTCTGACATCCTATGGGAGCGGGGATTACCGCTGAGCTAAGAGGATCATCTGACAACAGTTGTGGTCTACTCCAGGAAACAAGTTTTACACCCAAATCTTTATAGTCCAGTGTCTCCTTTTGTGATTTTTTTAAAGCCAAGCAGAATTATTGCGTTCCCTTATTCTGATCTGCACAGCTCAATGCTACTCAATTTTGGCCAGCAATTTCTGCACTAACTTCATTCATTTATGATCGCTTTGGAAAGCCATCCGGTACCACATTATTCCCTGCAAATAATTATTTTTTCACACCGATCAATTACTGGGTGTCAAATACTCTATACTATCACACTTGGTGGCTCTGACTTTAATCGATACTCAGATCACCTTGCTTTTACTTTATCCACAACTCCCTGTTCCCTCGGTTCGAGGCACCTGCAGCAATTAGAAGCAACAAAACCAACAGATATGATAGAGATATGCAAATTCCATTAAAACAGAAGGCTCCTGTCTGCTTTTTACAAGTTAGCACGCAGTGGAAATTGAGAGACCACGTCTTTAAAACCACTAGCTAATGCATCCTGCATGGGCTACAAAAGAGGGTTCAGGGTACACTGGTATATCTCAGAGGTTTTTTGTGTGGGTTTTTTTGTTGGGTTTTTTTTTAGTTTCTCCTTCTTGTGATAACCTTTCACCCCAGGCTTTGTACTCTTTGTGTGTTTATCAGCAAAGTACATCCAGATGCCCTTCAAGGGAGAAATGACTCATACCTGACTCACAATCGCTCAAGCAAAGCTGCAACCTTTAGTTCATTTCCTGGGAGAAGCATCTGTTAGATTCATCTTGGAAGATTAAGCATTTCTCACTGTCATTTTACAGATGGAGGCATTTGTGACTGGCTGAGGAAGGGTCAACTAATTCTCCGCAATGGATGGAAAACAAACTTCTTCGGGCAGTTGAAACGACGCTCTGAGGACTGTGAAGATGCTCTTTGGCAAGTGCCGTCAGCCCCCTCCCCGTGCGTAACTCCCGCCTTGCAGAAGGACCTCTGGTTTCACCCTGCGCCTTCAAAAAAGCCACCCTTCCCGTGACAAGTGTGCAACCGTGCGAAGCAGGCAGCCGGCACGCTCCCTGCCCACATTATCCGTGCGCTGTCACTGTCTCTCTGGCTGGCTGACTAACTGCCACTCAGGAAATGCAAATTGCCCTCCGTCCCTGCTTCCCTGGATGCAGTCGCAGCCCCTAAGTTGCCCGTCTGGCAATAAAGAACAAACGCACTGGGAGGCCGCGGCAGAAACCACCGTGTTTCACAGACCTGGCAGCTTTTCACCCCCAAAGGTTTCCCAGCTGTTCCTGCACAGCCAAGGGCCCCTTCCTGATGTGACTTTTCATTCCCAGAGGACGAAAAGGAGCAGATCCACCCCAGGCACATCAAACAAGGGCAGTGCTGAAAATCTTNCTGGAAATACTTCATGTGCTGAAAATTTTTTTTTTTTTTTTTTTTTTTTCTGTCTCCCCTTGAAGAAGCTTAGTTCCTCTTTAGGCTAAGATTTGCCTCACATAACTTTAGAACTCTAAAAGATAGTTGTATCTGCCATGCATCCCGCTTTTTTAAAAAAACAGAGACCTAGTGAGGTTACTGCTTCATCCTTGGGATGCACAAGTCTTAGAGGGGAAGACTGGCTGTTCCTCCCCTCAAGGACTTGATCGCATGGATGGTTTTATACAGACTTCCCAATAAAGCCAGCCCTGTCATGGTATATGGCTTTGCTTTCCTCCTTACGCTTGCAAATAGTATGGAAATGCTAATAATGATGCGTAGCCCTTGGTGTGTACATTCCTCTGCTCACCACTGTCTCCCTTCTTGGCTGAATAATCACAGATAATTCACTTGTCTGGATATGACTCACAGCTACTTTATTTCACACAAAGCAATTTCTAATTGCATGTTGTATGTCTGTGTTATGAAACCCAGCGCTAACTGTTATTACAAAATTAGTGCAGAAAACTCAAGGGGAAGGAAAACCACAGCGAGAAACCAAGTAACAACCCACAAAGGGGCAAGCCAAAACTGCGTCAGGTTTCCCATCTCTAGCACAGGAAGCTTTTCCACACAGAGCTGAGGATTTCCTAGTCGCTCACGCAGTAATTTAGGGACAGTGAGACAACTGAGGTCCTTCTTCCTTTACCCTCAGATGGGCTGAATATGTTTTGGCAACAGAATACAGTGGGGATTTGGTCTAGCTCTGCTTGTCCTTGTATTTGTGCTCAGTAAGCTTTACAGCAACTCTGACGCAGTCGCACATGGCAGCTGTGAGCTACCAGGGAGGCCGGTGCTGTCCTCTGCCAGGTGTCCCACTTCTCACGGCACTTTCACAAGACTTTTATGTGCCTCTGAAAGGGCAGGCAGTCAACCAGAACGTATCACGGCTGCAGAAAAGAGACCTGGCAATTTTTCACATTTCGGGGTAGGGCCGAGTCAGGAACATGTGAATTTTCAATTTTGCTCAGACCCTAGCTCCATCTGCTCCAGTGGCCTCCTGGAGCCATTGCCAGGCACTCTGGACAAAGTTGGATAAAACCTGGTAGCAGGCAGACAAGAGATAATCCATCCCATGGGCTAAATTTTATCCCCATTTCTAATGCAACGTCTAGACTGTTAAATAAAACAGAGCCAGGGAAAAAGATGAACTCCAGAATCCTGATGGTCCAAACCACCTAAGCATTCGTACACAATAAGTGCGATTTCCGTCCATACCAACTGCATCTTTCCCCAGGACATGGCTCAAAGGACAGCACACACCAGTGACCACTCCCAGCAGATGTATGGGCAAGGTCAGTCTGGGCTCTGTGACCCTCTATGTTCCTCTAATGCTGTCCCAGCAAGCTGTACTTCCTCACAGTCCTACATACCACACACTCTCAATTTTGTGCTGTTGTTCTTGGATGCTGAAACACATCCCCGTCATTACTTTGAATACTTTGAACTGGAAAAACACCCTTACAAAATGAATACAGGCATGTCTCGCTATCCACTGAGGACGTATTTCTTCTCTAAATATCGACAGTGAGACATGGACAGAACGGTGAGCTCAGGGAAATCATCAACCGTCCATCTGCATCCATGGGGACTAAAAGGGATCCCAGTTGTGTGAAGAAGGGAGCTGCTAGATGCTGTGAGAAAGCACCCACAGGCTACTGAGACCATGAAAGGCAGAAGTAATGCCAAACAAGACTCACCATGCATGCTGGGGAGGCAGATTCTTAGCAGCGAGGGGTGCTTAAACACCTGGACAGATTGCCACAGGGCACAGCGTTCTCCATCGCTATCAATATTTATACCAAGATGAGACATCTTCTGACAAGGAAATCACAGCTCAGGCAGAAGCTTTCAGGCACGAAGCAGAAGGCGTTGGGTGGGAGTCACTGATCTGTACTATGCAGGTGGCCAGCCTAGAAGAGTTAATGGTCCTTTCTGGCTTCAGAGCCAGAGGAAATATTGTGATTTAATCAAGCACAGAAAACCCACATGGGCAAAGGCTCAGCTCTGGAAGACTGCCAAGTCTCTGCAGTTGGGCTGCTAATGAAGTGCCTGGTCCTTCGCTTGCACCACTGGCAATCAGAGGAGCCGGTCCCAGGACCCCAGACTAACACAGGTGCTCAGGATAATCAGGATTTGAGCTGTAAGCAACCAGAGAAAACAAACAGGATGGGTAAGAGGCAGGCTTTGTGTACGCAAGGAAAGCAAAACATAGGGAAAGGGCTGAGTGATCATTCAGGCCCACAAGTGGATAGGCATGGTGAGGAAACGGGCATCATCTTTCCTCAAGTACCTCTTCGCCTAGCCCCATGATCCCCTCTGGTTTCATTCATCTAAAACACAAGAATATGAATGAGAAACCCTGCCAAGTGGAGAGGAGGAGGGGGAAAGGAGGAGAAAGGATTTCACGCTACCAGGGCAACCGTCACCATGGCAACTATTTAATTAATGAGCTGCTGATGAACCCTACCAATATGGTTCTAGTGAAGTCATGCTGTAGTAATTACCGGAGTTTCATTCATCCTGTCCTGGCGGGGGCTGCGCCGGCAGCCTGGAGAAGCCTGTGAGCTCTGACAGACGGGAGAGAACAGCTCGCTGAATCAATGGAAGGGGAGCGCGTGCCTGGGAGCGTGCTCCATTACTCCTCCGAGCCAGCTCCCCGGGCACTCGAGCACGGAGACCGCATGCCGTCCAATCCATCTTACAGTCCCGCCTTGCCAAAGGGCAACCCAGCTGGCCTCGTGCCACCGACACAGGCAGCATCCACAGGCAGTCTGCGGAGCTAGCTCTCCTCCTCCCCGCTATGCCTTCAACTTCCAGACGACAACACAGAAAATAAGCAAATGAGCAGGTGATTTGCTTTCTCTGGCTGGAGGATTTCTATTTTCACACCAGCAGACAGCAGCAGAAGAGCTGCATGGCCATCCCAAGTGGAAAAAGAGCTCCTGATAAACACAGTGAGGTCTCAAGAGGTGCGTATGTACCAGGCCCTCTAAGGACAAGAGGGCTATTCCATATGGAAGGAGGATAAATAAAATACCATAGATGAGATACGTAAAGCAAAAAATACTGCTAAAGGTGAGCATCAGGTCAGCTAATATACCTGTTCTCATCAGACAAGAAGATGCTCCGTGATACTGCAAGTGCCAAAAACACATCACACCACTAGCCAGCGGCGTTACCTGCCCCACAAAGCTCCTCAAGCATTGTGGCACACGAACATGATCTACACTGATCCCTAGGACGGGACATCTTACAGTCATATTCGATTGAAAGACATGGAAGTGTACAAACTCATGTGCTGCAGGACATACCCTTTGCTTACTCATTTGCTGCCAACAAGCCCACTTTGCCCACTTTAGAAGACAGAAATTAGTCTGCCAAATATTTTCACGGCAACTGAGAAAAATCACGAGGACATGCATCCCATTCACCTAAATTTTTGCTTTGCACCCTGGAATTGCCACCACAGTAAGAATAACCCTACATTATAGAGAATCCATTGTACACCATACTGACCATCCTGGAGATCAGAGCCAAAAGTGGTGGGATTTATTCTCCTAGCCTTTAAACAAGCACACCTACATCTGAACTGATCATCCAGGCTCCCTTTATAATCAACAGATAGAAATACACCCCTCTAGTAGTTTCAGACATCTATCCAGGGAGAGTGTCCTTCTAGAAGCACCCAGGTCTCCTCCCTACGGACACAGCATCTATCAAATCAGTGAGTTTGGATGGAAACATGATGGACCTCTGTACCTGGAGGGACCTGTTCTGATACAGCATCCTCATTCCTACTCTGCACATGAACACTAAGTGGGCCTGAGCAAATGATTAAATATAGGAGCAGGGTTAAGTATACCTGGCAGGAAAATGTTTGTGCGCTCCTGTGGAATATCAAGGCACCATCCAGGCTGAGTTGTCTCTGAGATCATATTGGCTTATCTTCAATTGTCTGGTACTTCAGGAACACAGCAGGAGAGAAAAAGAGGTGTTAGTCTGGATCATGACTGCCTTCTGGGGTATCACATTCCGTCTGTGCTCTGAAAAAACACATTGACATCATAGCTAAGATCCAGCTCACAGGAGAAAGCCATCTTCCAGCACCTCTTCTTTCCCAAAGAGTTAGACAGAAAGCACAAATACTGGCTGGATAGATGGAGACAGATTATTTTCCATACTACAGAGAGCTCCCATACAGGTCAACACAACATATTCAGGACCAAGCTGAAAGTCACCACATGAACCCGAATCCCAGGGTCCTCTGGTATGTCTTGTGCCAGCCGCTGAGCAACACCAGCTCTGCTTTCTGACACCATCAAACATTTTCCAAAGAGTCCATTTTTGAGGCTTCAATTTTCAGCAGTGTCATAAGCAGGGTCAGACACTGGTTTTTTGGATAATCTGGTGCTGACAGGGCATGGGAATGCGCAACATCCCTGATCTCAGCAGCACATGGCTGCCTTCCTCTGCTGACTAATAGGATGTCATGTCTTCTGGTTTGGGCTGCAGATGAAACAGTGAGAAGAGTTAGCCTCATCAAGGCACCTGTGAAGTCTGTTAAGAAGAAAATAAGAACTCTTCTCTGAGCACTTGCTTTTAATTCCCTTGGTCAGGCCAGCTGGGGACAGGATCCTAATCTGGCACCATTGAATCAGTCTTTATTTCTGTGGTGAAAAAAAAAAAAGAAAACCAAACCAAAAACCCAGGAGAAACCTTTTGCCTATCTTCCAGGCTCATTCTTTACAGCATTTAAAAACGAAACAGCTGCCTCAAAATTTTCTCTTAGAAAAAGCAAATTTTTAATTATTTTTTTTTAAGAACACTTTCCCATCTATGCCAGTACTAAAACATCCATGGCAAAGCACTGCTTTGAAGGAGAAGCCACCAGGACCCCTCATAACCCAGCAGATACAGGGTCTGCAACACAGGTCTGCCATTTTTTTCCCTAAAAGCCTTCTATTTATACTCATCTTGGCAGGCTTGAAAGTACCTGCCAGATGGACAGATAACTGACATCCGGAAAAGACACTCCACCAGCTGCTGTTAGCAGGGGTTGGGAAGCATGGGGGCTGGTTAATAAGAAACCACTTACTTCCTCGTGGCTGCTAGCTGCCCGCTCCCTTCCCAGGGCTTAATGGAATTTGGAGAGAGTATTTCAAGTCAGAGCGTCTGTCAGCACACATAAAAATCAGAGGAGTCCCAGCACCTTGCTTGCACGTCAAGCCCGAGCCGCGTTTCCTCACGGGAAGCTTTGCTGGCGTGCTCTCCGTCATCTCGCTGCCTTCCACAGCGATTCCCGCAGGGCAGGGTTCGGCCACGGGCGGTACTTACTGCTGATGAGCCGGCGAGCTGAGACCCGTGCCAAGGGGCAGAGGGTCCCTTGGATAGCTGCTGGCTGCAGCCAGAGGCAGCCGTACCCAGCAGAGGGGTAGGAGGACAGAAGTAGCTTTCAGACCGCAGGCGGTCCTGGGGGGACAGCCCCTGGCGATGCTGGACACGGCTGAAGGAGCTGGCAGCGCACTTGCATTGCGAATAGGGCAAACCGCCCTATTGAGTGACCAGCAGAGCAAGAGGCGTTGTTAAAAGAACATGCCAGCTCTTACCCACTGCAAGAATCACGAAACCCTAAAATGTACCCATATTTGGGAATTCTTTACCAATATTCCTGATTTTATGGTCTTTGTTAGTTTTGCTAAGATTTTCCCACCAGGCAACATACAAATTGTATTTATTGACATCCTGAAAGATTTCTTACACCTCTCCGTGTTCAGCTTTTCCTCTGCAATTTCAAAAACCAAATGCATCCTTTTCCCTTCACTGCAAGCAGGGAGCCTGGCATAATCATGGGAGCCCAGGAACTGGGGCTTTAAGACCAACCGCAACTTGTGTAAACCTCCTGAAAAATTCACAGGCATTCTCCCCATGTTTCTTTTAAACACAGTGTTTTATTCTCTTTTTTAACCTAAACCGTAACAGGTAACAGCTGAGCCCACGTTGGCAGGCTGAACGACCGGGCAAAAAGCTACCAGCATTTTTGCAGTCTGTTGATGGAGAGGACCACTGGAATAAAGCCACGTGCTCCTTCACACTACATCAGTATCTCTAGTTGGATAAATGCCCTCGCTTCTCCCTCTGTCTCCGCGTCCCCATTTGTAAAACAGCAACGCGATGCCATCCTCCTTCACGAGCTCCTGAGAAGCACGATTTGTAAGAGCAAGGGACTGTCACCCTCCTGCTTAAAGGCAACGACTCTCGCCTGCGCACAGAACCTAATTAAAGTGAGTTCAACTGATGGATTAGTTTGCAGCTATTTTTGTTCTCTGAAAACCTAGATGTAAAAGCAAGTACTCTGTTCTGATGTATTAACATGGCACTTACCCGTAGTTCATTCACTGCGTGTATTTCTATCTTATTAATACAGCTGCCTGCAGAAGAAGAATAAATGGGAGCAAACAAAGAAGAAGCAGGAATGGGAGCAAACAGTTGTCTGGATGTTTCTTCTTCTGGACAATGTTATTTCAGAGACCTGCCTGTACTAATAGGATACGTAAGTGACAAACACTACAGCTTGTCTGTGTCTATGATCTCATTTATAACTAGAATAATTTCAGTAACTCTGCTGAAATTGAAGGAGCTACATATAATTTAAGGGCTGGTGCTGAGATCAGCATCCACCTCATGCAATACCAGTTACAGATGCCACCACTCCTCTACAGTTTTGCAGACATGTGCAATTTCACCCAAGCATGCCATTTTTCTTCTAAAGCACCAGATCTCGGAGCCTTAATCCCTTTGTTTTCCTTTTTTTTTTTTTTTTTGGTCCATTTCAATCCCATTGAGTTAGAAAGAAGTCTGAGACATTCCAACAGTAAGAGACAATTAACAGCAAATTATTTTAGAAAGTTTCACATTTTTCCTGGTGATTTCACATCTCTGAAGGTGTGCTTGGGTTTGGAATTTAGCAATGCCAGACTAACTGAGTTGCTGCAAGCTGGTAAATCACTGCTGTTGACCCCTTGAGAGCAATAGTTTTAGAAGCAGTGGCACCAGTATCGAACACATTGGACAGCCCAGTAATTTAACAAGGCTGATGATCATGCTTCAAATTTCTCTTTCAATACACCAGGTCCAAAAAAACCCAAAGCCACCCTTTGTCTCTCCCCAGATCCTGCCTTGTAAATGAGTTTATTTTAAATTCCTCCTATTTGAGAGAGGCCGGGGCTCGATTAAAAATCAGGCACTGGCACTGATTTGAAGCATTAGTTTTGGTAACTTTACTACACTGACAAAAGGGGACACGTGAGGCTAATTTCTTGATTTCTTGTTTCGCTCAAACGATTCTGTTTTTCCTGCTGTAGCAGCATGACCTTGAAAAAACCTTGCTGAACCTCTCCTCTGTCAGAGTCCTGTTGCCCTTATTCATCTCCTTCATGTCCAGGAAGATACTCTGGAGACTGGAAGTAAAGGGCTCCTCTTCCACAAGATGGCAAGGGATGTTCAGGGATGGCAAGAGCTGCCCTGGACAATATGTTGCTGCCTGCTTGCTAGGGGAGTAGTAGTAAGATGTGGGTGATCACCAACAAGGAGCGAACGATTTTCCGGGGGTAGGAGCCATAGGAATGAAATGGAGAAGGCAAACCCAGCCTCCCCCGGTGAGCTGTATGGATGGTCTCAAATGGGGACGGCAATGCAAGCCTCGCTCGTACTGATGCCTCAGGCACAAGGGGAGGAGCTGCGTGATACAGGCAGAAGCGACTCTGGAAGGAGGTCAGGGCTTCTTCTATGGTAGCATTCAAATATCTCAGCTGAAAAAGTCAGGAAATAGCTGGTTTTCTGCTGGGGGGGTGGGGGGAAAATCACATTTTAAGGTGAGTCAGCTGCAAACAGGCCCCATTGCTGAAGAATGCTGGCCTAGAAACAAAACTGCATTTTCAGTTCCCTTCAGTACTGCACAGCTACCATTCAAACTTGGTCTGTTTTTACACTCTTCCCGTGCTTCACGGCTGTCGGCACTACAAAGGCACAGACCTAACATCTCATCCTATTGCAGGCAGCCAGGGGAATGACAACCTTCCACTATAGTGTCGGTCTGGGAATGATGAAGCAAGAGAAGTAGGAGTAGGACATAATTATTAAAAGTTGCCAGTTCATATAAGTGCTCCGTTGTCACTCACTTCAGCGTGAAATTTGCTGTAAGGGCATAATCTCACGTGTTCTGTAACAATAATCTACATCACTGCAATTCTTGAAGACCTCTTAATGAAGAGAAACACTTAAAATTAATACTTGGCTACTAGAGGAATTGGCCAGTTCACGAAGACTTTATTGCTGTTAACGTATTCTCTTTCCCACATAAAGTTTAATTAATGCAATGAGAGCAGAGAGAGTAGCACAAGCAGCAGCAAGCCCAGAAATGTCAGAAGGGGCAGCAAGCCCCGCCAATCACCCCAGACTTGTCCTGGACAGGGACAGCTGATAGAAGGCAATGCCACAATACAGTCGAGTAGCTAAAGATAAATTTAACCTATTTTTAAAATAGTTGAAATGTCATAGGCAATGTCTCTTAATCTGAGAGTTAACATTTCAAAACAGTCCAGTAGAAAACTAGGCCACAGTGAAGATATTGAGATATTAGATATCCGTTCTGGAAGATCTGTTCATTTTTAGTACATGTATAGTGTAGCGGATCATATGATGAAGTGAAAAACCTCAGAAATTGCCTGAGTTCAGGATCTGGGCATTCTGGTGAATTCCAGTCTTCTTCTGGAATTTCCTAAACTTCTGGGATTCAACACAGAAGGGTGTTCAACAGAATTATTTTTTTTTGTAGCAGTTAATATATTTATGGATTAATTGTTTGCATTAGTGAGCTTTTTTTTGTCACTTTGGCTTTTTTTATATATACTGTTGAGAATTTAAAGAAATACTACATTTATATGCATTCAGTACACTTAATTTCATCACGGAATACACAGGTTTCTTTAAAAGTCTTCTCCTAATTGTAAAGTAAGCAACCTTTCCTAACAGTCTTCCGGAAACAGCTCCACATCCAAAACGATTTCCTAGTTTCTGAAACACCGCTTGAAGCTGTCACGGAACCCCTCAATATATCTTCACCTTTGCTCTAACAAAAGGTCCCTGGCAGGTCCAATTTCTTATTCTTGAGTATGTGCATCTCCCAGTTGGTCAGTAAATACAGGTGATTAAGAAAGACGACTGCTTAGAACCGCTGTTCAACTTGATTTGGCTATTGCCTTTGCGTGAAGGGTGTGAAAAGGCCCTTGTATATTTGTGTAAACCTGGAAGAGAGAAGGACCAAGATAAAACCATGTAAGCAGAGAGATATTCAAGGACAGTGTGTTAAATGGAACTGCTCTGAACAGTCATCTTGCTTCCTTCCTTATGGGAAGCTTACTGGGCAGCCAGCAGTCTGCACCGAGCAACACCACCTGGCGAGGGGCTAAGGGCAGACCGGGTGCCCAGACCCTACAGAGACTTCTGCCCACCGTGGATCAAGTCGCCAAGTTCTCCCAAGCAAAGTCGATGCACTAACCCACTAGGAAATGAGTTGTACACTTCAAATAGAGCTGAGTCTCCTTCATCTTCACCTGAACAGGATTTACACAAAAAGTAATTCTTTCTGATGTCAAACTCATAATTCAGTTCAATTACTTGCTGTATTAAATTGCTGAATCCAGTGATTTACTGATGCAGTCTTAATTGTGACCTTATTTTCATCCTTGTCTTGTTCCTCTTTAATTAGTTTCATGAAACTGCAGTAAATTAGCCTAATAACGTGCTTGATAAGCACATACTTGCTTACTTTTTTCTTTTAGTAAGATCGATAAAGAGTACATGAGGCCGATCTACCCCTTCAAGTCATGATATAAGCCATGAACACCTGATTCTGCCTAATATCTAAAGCCCAAATTCACAAAGGCATTTAGGAGCCTAAACCCATTGTTAATAGAACCTGCTCTCATTTCTTTCTTTCTTATTTATTTAAATGAAGCAATACCTTTTGCAGCCTTCCCAGTTAAAGTGGGAAGCCTTCCCTTGCTGAAGGTCCAAGTGAGCCCAGCATGAAAAAAAAATTAGCGCTGCTTCATTCTGCACAGGACTCCCACTTGCAGGTTAGTTGTGGTGGCATTTGGCCTGTTCCCAGGCATCATGCAGGCCATCACACACAAAGTAACACCAAGGATTATTGGACCCTCTCCACAATCACACGCTACTCTAGGAAAGGTGCAAGTTCTGAGGGGAAACAGTCCCAAGCACTCATGCCAGAAGCAAGTCTGAACTTTATAGATGGGCTCATTATCAGAGCAAAGCAAAACACTCAGTTTGAAAGGTCTCTAATGCCCAGTCTGTAAGAGCCCATCCTTTTGTCTATGCTGGACTTTCTGCACCAAATCAGAATGACTTCTGGTAAGCAAGGTACATGACTAGCTTGTCTTCTTTCTACTTCACCACCCATCGCCCAAAAGTCTGGTTCCGCTACCTCTTTCCAAATATCTTCCTTACTATGTTGCACAAGTACTGCGTACCAAGTCTCTGCATCCCAAAGACTGGGGACTGGCTAGGACCACTCTGTAATCACAGAAGGGACTGGGACCTTCAAAGAGAGCCTGGAATAGCAAAGCCCTGAAAACATCCTGTGCCTCCTACCACTTCCACCTGAAAAACACACTTCTTACTCTGCAGGAAGGGGAGGATGCAAACAGATGTCTGTGCAGACATGCAGCCTCACTCCAGGTGCACAGCATCAGAAAGAAATGTTTGGTGAAGACCGGCGTTCATACACATCCTTTATTCTTTGGCTATGGTAGCCTCTGACATAAGTTGTTTTCTGTGTCCANGGGGGGGGGGGGGGAGAATAAGGTTCTTAAGAAGCTTCTTTAATGAAAGAGAAATCTATCAGTTGCTCCCAGAAGACCTGTGTATATCATAGCAATGTGTATCTAATCATGTAGTTTAAGTCATGTTTCAAGAAGGGAGGGCATTCATTAGCTTTTGTTCCAATTTGTAGTTTTCTAGTCCCTGGAGGAACCTTATGTCAGACACCCAAGCCAGAAATAGAGGGCCAATGTTCCCTCCTTGTCTATTAGAGTAATTCCACTGGCATGTGCTCCCCAAGGTAAATCCCACTAAGAGCTGCCTCTTCCTCCACCCCAAATGAGTCCTTAGCCTCACTCAATTCTCTGTCTGTCTGACTGCCAAGTTTAAGAACAATTATTAGCAGAATGATCCCCAAATGAGCACTGAACAGGAAACAGAGCTGATTAACGAAGGCAGAAAGCTCTCCAAACCACAGCCAGGGTTTTCTGCTCGCTTAGAGCCCTGGCTGGCGCCCCTGGGAGCCGCCCCGACACGTTCACACCACCCTGGTGCAGAAAGGACCTCTGCTTAGCAGAGGGGAGTAGAAGGGGGTCAGACAGTGGGAAGCTGATCCCTAAAACAGGCACAAAATGAGCCATACATTTGTAACAGTCTGGAAATCCACATCCACACGCCCTGGGTACCATCACCTGGAGTTTTTAAATCCAGATTGAGCTAGCACATGCCCCTTAGAAAACTGCCAGACAGGGAAGTCTCATGGTCCAGACCACTGCAGTCCCCTCAGGCCTTCCGGTCTCTACCTATGTAGCCCTCACAAAGCACTACGGCTGCTTTCCCTCTTTTGAAAACTGTGTTTCTCATCTACACCATATTACCTTCTGATGAGAGAACTCCTGAGGTCCCTGGGCAGTGACCACAACGAACCCTGGGACTGGACACAAAGCCTCCACCACGGTCAGGAGTTTTGCCTTCCAGGCAGGCAGTCAAGGACAATTTAGCCCTTTATTACCATGAGCAAATGGTCATCTCTAGCAACAGAACAATCATGCCAAATACCATTTCCAATTCATGAGCCTTCCCGAGAAATGAATCAATTACCACTCCTAGCTGGGATCATTACACAGCCTTGTTCCCTTCTGCATTGTTTGCTCAGTAATATTGCTCTGTGTCTTCATTAACTAGCAGTGATTCGGAAAGAAACAACCATAATTCATATTCCAAAAGTCATCCTCCCATGTACCCATTCACTCACCATTCCTAATTAAGTTCATGAAAGATTAATTCCTTAATGATTATGATTTGTAATGTTAATTAATTAGCTGCTTTTCCATTAAGCATTCAGAGGTTTCCAGCATTACATCGATTCCTTAATTAGCCTGTGGCAAGTGTGGGGAAAAAAAAAAAGTGAGTAACCTGCTTCATTCTCTTTGTCCGTGAGGCAAATTGTCTGCTACTTGGTCTTCCAGTCCATCTCCTTTCCCACTCCACGCAGAATCCCTTTCCTGCACTGCTGCAGATGTACCTGCTTTGCTCACTCACCTTTCTAAGAGGATAACATAACCAAGCAACAGGCACGGCTGAGTCACATCACTCTTTCCCTGAGGAGCACGTTTTGATATGAACCCTGCCTCTCTTCACGTTCCCCAGGGTGGGCAGACCTGCAGCTTGAAAAACTCGCATCCTGCTGCACCAGGATGGCCCTTTCTAACATTTGGCTTGGGATGAGAATCCCAAGGATTGCTGAGCTCTGCCTGATACCAGCATCGAGGACAGTATCTACATTGCAATTCCAGTTAGCCTGCCAGGAGCTCCCTGCAACTTCAGTTTCCAAGGCAACTTCTTTGGCTCCTGGTGTTGACAGGCTTTGGAGGATGCCCACAGGTGATTTGCAAGCTCAGCTCCAATGGCAGCAACTGGAAGCTTAACTAGCCACAAGGCTGAGGCTGCCCTTTAGAGTGAAAGTTTTTAATTTCTCCAAAACTTCTGGGCAAAGCTCTAATTCTCAGCAATGCTCTTGGTTGGGAGCATGCTCCAGATTTGGCACCAAATGAGCCCAGAGCATAGGCACTCCCCTTCTAGCCCTTACTGAGTTCTGGGAGAGTCAAAACAATGCAATGCCTAATCTGCTCTGAACAGTGATCCCAGGCCCAAATTCCCACTGTACTTTCTGCTCCATGTCTGATCCCCAGCTGCCTCTGGAAGAGGCTTGCTGATATCTTCTAGAAACTGCAGAGAAATCCATGTGTCCATGTCAAGTATGGTGGCCATGGGAATGGGCATGCAGAACAGAAGAAGGGACTGAAGAGACAACGGAGGTGAACAGAGCATCAGTTCGCCTTTGAGGATTGCCGCACACCCAGTTCACCCACAAACATTACTC
Organism: Aramus guarauna; assembly: GCA_013400195.1. Classification (NCBI taxonomy): domain Eukaryota; kingdom Metazoa; phylum Chordata; class Aves; order Gruiformes; family Aramidae; genus Aramus; species Aramus guarauna. The sequence goes on along the minus strand of VXBL01010162.1, from coordinate 57,527 downwards.
CGAGATGCACAGACAAGAGGCCTTTCTTTCCCAAACAGTCCTGCAAGGATAGCAGAGCTTCGGACTTCCCTCCAGCCCTTCTTGGCTCCCTTCATGTGGCATGTGAGACCTTGCAGCCACTGGTCACCACCTGCTCAGACTCAGAGCTGGGAGCAACCAAAGACAGTCAGAGCTGAGTGGTTAGGATATGTCCCTGATGCCTTTCCATTGCCACTTTTAGATGTAGCCCTAAGCCTTGTTTCTCTGCCACCACCATTCCCAAAATAGAGAGGATCCACTGCCCCAAACCCCTCTAACACAGAGTTCAGGGGGAACGTCAGTAACCTTGACCACCCCAAACACAGCAGGCCTGACCCTGCAAGCAACAGGGTCTCTAAAAGTAGGGAAACTGGGATTTGCAGGATGCCACAGTACTGGTGCCCACAGGGTACCAGTCCTCAGTGTGGCACACATACCAGAAGTATAACAAACATGGAGGGAACAGAGCTCCCTCATTTAGGCAACCTGGCCAGCACATATTGCAGAGCGAAAACACCAGCAGGAGTCTGGCATTTACCAAAACACAGCCTAAGAAATATTTCCTAACTAAGTACTATCCCATATATGCATCTCTGATCAGAAACAGCAAAAGAGAAAAAAAAAAAAAACCAAAAAAACCAAACCAATTTTGCAAACCACACACATCCTTTCTGCTGGGGCTCAGTGAAGTATAAACCAGTTGTGGCTCACTGTAATCTCCATGCAGATGCTTTTATTACAGCGGTAAGTGCTTCTTTGTTTAAATATGGAGTGTTTGGACGATTTCTAGTAAAGCTAGCTTGCACTGAATCAAACGTGCCTTAGGACAGCCACGTCAGCCCGACGAGATTCTTGGTGGCTAGAGAAGCTGACAGGTGGAAAGTTCTTCTGTCAACATCATATGCATCTGTCAGGAAGTCTCCACATCAGCTGGTGACAGGGACACATGAGGATTTGAGACAGGGACCACAGCTGAGCCATGCCGTCCCCAGATCACCTCAGGTGACCTTTCAGCTTAGATGCTTTCTGCCACTCCAAGTAAACCTTGCCCCTGTGTCTGGCTCCCATCAGGAAAAGCTGAATAACTCTTGAAGCATTTCTCTTCTCCTCTTCCTACTGTCATTACCGTGTGGTGACTCCCTCCCAAGGATGCCCACAACCTGCCAAGCCGTTGCTGCTGGAAAGCCCCTCCAAACAACACCGCAGCTCAATCAAAATAAATGCCACTTGTCTACTTCTTCCCCTCAAGCACCACCACAGGCAAACCCGTCAGCAGCAGAGATCCCAGCCCTCCAAAGAGGGGCTGAGTGTGAGACACAGTATGGAGCAAACAAACCCTGTGTCAATTAGCAGGGAAAGGGGGAAGGGAGTCAGCTAGGAAGGGCCCTTGCTGTTACCAGTCCTTGCTCACAGCTCCAGGATTGCCAGGCAGGGATCTGAAAGGCTGGGCAAGGTCTCACATGCCCCAAAGGTCCTCACGTCCTCGTTCCTGCACAGCCCTGGCAATACGTGTTGGAGCACCCAGCCCAACGGAGCGGGCTCTTTCACACTGAATTATGGATGTCTCCAGCACGGCAAGGAAAGGAAGCAGTTGTGCATTACTGATGCTGTGGGGATGAACACACCACATTACAGTACAATATTGTCCAGCTGACAGTATATATGGTCCCTTGAGCTCTCCACCCTAAAAAAAATGTTGCTAACAAAACCAGCCAAGCGAGCAGGCAACGCAGAGCAGGTACTGCGAGCAAGGCTGCCACCACACGGTACAAGGACGAGCCTGCAGACTCCTTCAGCCCGAGGAGGAGCTGGGAAAACCATCCTCACACCTCCGACCAGCCCTGGCCTCATTAGCCAGCTATGGCCAAATCCTGATGTCTCAGCTGGATCAATTAATTTGGTCAGGAACTGTCGCTCCTGCACCCTTCCCTCCCCTCCAAGTCATTAAAATCTCTTGCAAAGAAACCACTGATACCTTGCAAAATGGGGATTCCTAACACACAGATGAGATCTGGCTGTTCTCTCTAGGGAAGATTTGAATCAAGTGAACTAGTTCAAGAGTGCCCCACAGATCAGAAAAAGTCTGGGCTCAGCAGAGCCTGAGAGCACCGCTAGACAAAAATAGACCGAGCTCTTGCAGTTCCTAAACTCGTATTGCTTGCGGGCGTGGAACTAATCCAAAAGCCTGATACTTCCAATAATGGCTGGGGAGCTGTGGCTCTCCTGTTGAACTACAGAGCAGTTCAGGTAACTGTGATTCTGCTCTGCAATAACAGAACCATCTGCAAAAGTCAGAAAATATTTTTTCTTCCTCCCTTTCAGCCCCCTCAAAATATTCCCCAAAAATGTAGGAGAGGAGTTGAAAATCTAAAGGAAAACTGAGGTTTTCCCATTACACACAAAAATTACCTTTATTGTTAGAAAAAAGATCACACAGGTAAAAAACATTTCAAACACTATTTAAAAGAAAGCTTTGTCTAGAATGTAGGCCTACCAAAACATGCCCCAGATGCCAGATACTGTCCCAAACGTAGAAGCAAGAAGAGCGAGAGAAACCACAGCTTTGTGATGGAGGAGTACAGGCCAGGTCAGGCCATGAAAGGGTGAGGGGGAAACAAAGCTGAGATTTACCTTCCTCCATCATCCTCAAGCCCAGGCGGTGTTTTGGAGACTCGCGACTTTCGTAGGTCTTGCATCCAGCAGCACCACTCAGAAATGGTGCCTCCAACGAACCTCAGGCTTTGTCACCTCTTTCTCCTCGTGCTGTTCTCCTCCCTTGGCCGATGGCAGGTTTCTAATACAAATATAGATCCCACAGCTGCGGCTGCCAGTGGTGCAGGCAGCAAGAGACGCACACATACCCATCGTGAAGTGGTACCTCTGGCACTGGCCTTCACAGAGAAGGCACAGCTTTCAGTAGCATTGAGCCTCCACCTCTGCAGCAAACTCATCTCCACCTCTAAGCCATCACTTATCTTCCTTGGTGAATAAAGGTCTTTTTATCCTTCATTTTACCAGACAATCCATCAGGCAGACAGGCATCAAAGCCTGACTGACCCCGGCTGTGATATGCCGGCCAACTCTGAAATTCTCATCTCCAGTTCATCCTCATTCCCAGGGACCGTGAAGTACACTGGGTGGGTTTTCCCAGGATAAGAATACCTTCATTCATGGACTCAGAGACAGCTGTAGCACATGTTGCCATTAAACATGCTTAGGGCACAGCACTGCATAAACAGGGCACAGGAAAAATGGAGATGCTGACCCTGTCTTCCCTCCTGCTTGGACTCCCTCTGCCACAGTGGTAGCTACCAGCAAGCCTTTGTCCCGGCACTGGTCCGATACGGCACCCTTGCCCCACACACCTGGCCCAAGGGCACTAGAAGCTGGACAGAAATGGGGGAACGCAGGCTTTGCTTGGATTAGGCATTTCCAGGTGACCGCTCCATTCGCAGAGCCTGTTCCTGCAGGGTGAAGAGACAGAAGAGGGTGCGAGGCTGTCTCTGAAAGCAGCTTCGGATGGACCTTGTAAGAAATGGGTGGCCATCTAAGAAGATGCCTTTGACTTTTCAAAGTGTCTTCCCATATGGAAATGAGACAAGCGTTGCTGGATCAATTAACTTCCAAGCACTGTGCTGATTTGGTAGCAGCTTTGCTCCCATCCCCATGGACAATCTCTGCCCTTTCACAGCTGAAAAGAGTTTCTGCTGACCCTCCAGCCTGGCTGTTGCTCTACAGCTGCAGGTCACCTCTGGGGTTTAGCCTTAGCTCCCAGAAAATGGTAAGCAGCCTTCCAGGCAGGTTCCCTTAACCCTGTCTCCTTCAACAGCTTCAGCAGTTAGAAGAAGCTTTTACAGCCTGCTCTTTGAGAAAACTTTTGGCATAAGATATGCCACTGGGATCAGCCACCTCCCTCCAAAGTGGTTCTGATCCCAGGGCAAATCCCTACGATGGAGTGCATTTCCCCTCTAGCAGGATGTGTGGCCCTGGTCTGCCATTCATCATTTGAACTAGTGCGCAGACAGCAGAAGTCGAAGCCAGCACCTGTGAATCTGTTCATGACATATCAAGTAGATAGATGTGCTTAGTCGAGTTGAAAACAACAGCAGAAAAAAAATGCCTGGGGGAGAGAGAAAAGGAAAACTATGTTGATTTCTGCCCATCAGGACGCCCCTTTGGGAGCTTTCCGGAGGCTCCAGGGGCTACTAAAGCCCTTTTTTGAGATGGAGTGTCACAGCAATCCACACACATTTCTCTGCCGGGCAGAAGGCTGCTGCTTTGTGCTGTGACGGTGACTGAGAGCACGAGCAGACCCTCCAGGAGCACGTGGGTAACTCACAGCAGCCCCTTCCCCACCATCCCACAGCGGTGCCATCCAGCAGCACGACCCCCAGGTCAGCAACGCTCCTCAGGGCCATAGCACGAGGCAGCACATGCCGCTGCCATCACCGCCCCCCCCCCCCCCCAAAAGGAGCACCCCCTCGTGTTACACACAGAGGGGAGGGAGCCAGGGACACAGCGTGGGCAGTTGGGCAGCCAGTAAATTAATTTCAAAGGCACGCAGGTGATAGATGGGGTTCATGTGGGAAACAGGAGAGGATCAATTGCCCATCTGTGGCTGATACAGCAGAAAACGGCACAGGGTGGAGCAAAATGAACGGACGTGGAGGGATCAAGGAAGGAGAGAGACCGAGTGGTGTGTACATAATTGAATCCCTCAGGTCTGGATGCTGACTTTTGGGCTACGTGGGATTGCAAACGTAGGAGCGCAGCTGAAGTGAATGATTCATGGGCTGTGTGTGACAGATAGGACCCCCCCGAGCAATCTCTTATTGGTGTGGGGGTGGGAATGCCACAGACAGAACGGTGAGGGAATGTGATGAGACGAGGAGCTTCCTCCACATCTTTCCATGAACCTTTGAACCCAGGCTTTACAAAAACAGCCTGGAGGAGTCTACCAGACTTAGAGGTAATGCCACAGCTCAGCGCTCTGGACTTGGTCAGGGAGGCAGCTTGTCAACTGGAACCAATCCCCCCTGCACAACAAACCCAGACTTACACCAAAAACTTATTAGTCTGCTCAGCGCTGCTGACTTCTTCCCTACAGGAACCATTGTCAGGGAGACAAAAATGTTCAGGAAAATCAGCTCTTTCCCCTCCGTCCTTCTCTGCCCTGCTGCTGTGCCGGGTCCAAGTTGGCGGTAACGGCCATTTAGCCAGTGCCAAACCATTTCCAGGGCGTTCCCAGTCTCACCAGAAGCAGGGGCTCTCCAGTGCCTTAGGAAAGCGGCTTTCGGCAGTGCCACTCCGGGCTGATGTGCTGAAAAGCAGCTCGGAAGCATTTTTTTATTGTCCTGTGCTATGTTCCAAGAGCGTTGCTTGCTTTTACCCCGGTAATTACTCAGATGAAAAGCCTATCTCCCATGTAAACATCCTCCCCCATGGGACTGGGGGCTGCAAGACGACATTAACTGCAGGTTATGTGTGACCCTAGCGTCCTTCTCACCAGCCTCTGCTCTCCAAGAGACGCCATCAGTGATGGCCAAGAGAAGAGAAAACTGGAGCAAATGCACGGCCAGACTTCTCCTGTGTCACCTTCCTGCCTGCGCAGCCTATGGGAACCTGTTCAAGTGGGAATTTTCATGCTATTAGAGGCTGCCTATGGTTTCTTGCTCTCCAATTCTTCTTTTCTTTCTTTCATTCTTTCATTTTTAAACTTTTAGCATTCACCACAACCTCTGGCAAAGAGGATATTCCACGCCACACTGCTGAATCCTCCAGGTTAAGGTAGCAGGCAATCCAGCGCCTTAGTCTCAATCCTCCCGGCACCTGGACCTCTCTATATATCTTTTAAGCAGATGAGGTGATAGAACTGCTTCGTTTTGAGATTGTGAGCTTACTGAGAACTGGCATCTCCTAGCTTGTCCCCAACTTGCCTTGCCACATATACCCACACTGCTCTTGAGCTTGAGCAAAGCTATAAGCAGCCTGACTCCCTGTTTGCGAAGAGACTTTTTTTTTCACTAAATGGTGCAAAACAGCTCTCCACTCCTCCCAGCTTCATGAAATAATATGTGTTATTATTAGGCTCAGTGGCATTACTCTCTGAGGTGCTGGGAGAGGCCCAAAGTAGGTGTTAATCCACTAATTCAAATGCTTTCCATGAATCAGAGGATAACAGAGAATGCTGCTAAGATTTATAACTCAGATCCTCATCCAGTTTTTCCAGGTGGGAGAAGAGTAAGGAACATATTGAAGCCCTTTCTACAGCAATGCAGCCACTTCTGCCCCCCACCCCCTCGAAATTGCCTGTGTCTCACTGATATGTTCCTGAGGACCCGACAACCTGTTGTCCCTTCAGCTTTGGCACACCCATATTAGCAGCAGGTCTTTGCTCACCTCTCTGACGTGCACAGATTTAAGAGAGGAAACACTCCCACAGACAGACCCAAGCAGGTGAGCATCTCCAGCAAGCAGAGCAGTCGTGAGTGGCTGAGGATAAACTATACGAGTGGAGCCATAAAAGGACCTTCCTGTCACCGTCACGAGGGTGGGCATGATCAACGGCCAGGTACATCTCCGAAGTACTTGGCTAGCACTCACTGGAGCAGCAGCAAGACCAAGGAGCACCAGAAGGGTTTCAACCCCAAAGGTTTTGCTCAGCAGCTTGTTTTATTTTGTTTTTTTCCAAGACACAGCCAGACAACAGGCCTGCCCTGCTGGAAGCAGTGGTAAATACACAGTGACTCCTTTCTATACTGTCACTTTCTTCTTAGGTGGACTTGGGGCTCTGAACTGTGCCCTTGGTTCTCCAGGCCAAACATAGACTCTCACACCTAGCACTTTACTCCAACAGAAGGACACAGGCATGCACTTCTGTTGTGAAACCTGCCCTTAGTCAATTCTGCTGCTCTTAATGTCTTTCAGTCACAAAATCTCCGTGTCTTGGGTCACAGCCTTGCTAGTACCTAACCACTGGGCAGCAGAAGAATATGAAGTACATACAAACTCACTAAAGGAACTTTTTTCTTTCAGGGAGTCACATACATCCTTACGGAGAAAGTATGTTTCTGCCTTATGCTTAGTGGAATAACCCTCTGTGCTTGGAAGCTAGAATTTATTTGAGCTTCTCTCACTTTTCTAAGTAAATGTAATTTCTAATTATGTATTGCTCCCTGCAGCCTATACATGAGGATCATTATTATCTCCCATGTTTATTAATCAGCTACCTGATGTTAACAAGAAGATAACTTCTAGGAGATATGCAAATAATTCTGCAATTTTCTTTTCCAGTGAATCAGCATTCATATCAGAAATGTGTTAACAGGCTACAAAGGCTATTAAGAAGCCCTCCATGTAATTATCCTCTTCCTTGCCTCCAGTTCTTAATAATTTATGGAAGAAAATGGGTATTTTGTAATAGATACTCCATCTTGCCAGAAGAAAAGTTGTGCAAGTTATCTTTTCTTCTGTTTAAAATCTCATTTCTTTCATTTTCCCTTCTCTAAAGACCTGTCTCGAAAATTTTCTTTGAATAAGGCAAAGTTAAATACTCTCAGTCAAAATAATTTAAACAAGCGAAATGAAATGCTTTCAGCACTGAGGAAGCTGGACTGGCACCAAGTTAAAACATGAGTGTCACGTTGGGAGTTAATAAAACACCCACAGATCGTTTTTCCATATTTTTTCTGCAACGTCAAGGGGAAGCATCCAGGACAGAACACACGGCTGCAAATGAGTTCATGTTACCGTCACAGAGAGACATCTGAAGCAGTATTAAACCAAAATGATCCCATTCGCCTTGTTTATCTGGGCTCAAGTGCCACAAACTGATGAGCATGTAATTAACTCATTGGAAAATACATTAGTGTGGAGAATGGGTGGTTTTTTTGGGGGGGCAGCTATTCTCTTAGGTGACATCATGACAGTACACATCCATCCTCTGCTTGCTGTGCTGGAGTTGTTTAGGAGAAAGCTTGTCTGGGCTACCAACAGCTGGGGCATTGAGCTCTTACTTGGTTTGTTGTGCTTGGGTTTTTTCCTGTGCAAATACAGCTCTGCAAGAGCTTTGCACTTAACTGTTCAGTGACATGAACTTAAGAAATGAACAACTTAAGAGACAACTCCTACCTTTGGTTTTGCTTTCTTCACCTTCAGCTGGCACCTTTTCCTTTGGAAAAAAGCACACCTCCAAGAAGCAAGGAAACCCACGCTGGCCTAACTCTCTCCAGTATTTAACCCCCTGATGCTCCTTCTCCCAAGGAAATCTCTCTGGGACCTAAAGATCCCCCAAGGATGGGAAAACCAGCAACCACCCCCCCCACCTATAACAAGGTAACAGAAAGATGCCCTCTTCTCAAATGGCTTAGCAGGCAAAGCTGGGGCAAAAACTTGGGCAAAGCTAGGGAAGGAGATCAAGCAGAAAGAAATATCCCTCTACATGCTTCGCCAGCGACGAAACATTCTGATTAGGCATCCTGCTTAAAATATCCAAGCCGGAGGCTTTTGCATAAAACATCCCTTGTGATGGGTAGTAATTTCAAAGGTGTGCTCTGAATGGAAAGCTAACACTGCAATCAGTTTGCAGAGGTTACCTGGAGGAATAAGAACATATTGAGCAGATAATAAAATAACGTTTCTATGATGCCATATGGGCAGGGCATACTGTCAGAAACACACAGGAGAAGAAAAGCCACACTTGGAGGGACTTGGAGGCTGACACAGCGACAAGAAGGACGTGCTTGATGCCTGTGTATGTACCTATACAGGACACATCAAAACACTTGACAGGTCTAAACTCCAGCTCACATACAGAAGCGTAGGCCATTTTACAAGAAGTCCATACCTTAGGTTTTAGGAAACTGCCTAAAAACAATTCCAGAGCCAGACCCTGTGTAAATCTAACCCCTGGGCTCTGCTAAGCTCACCGCTGTTATCAGCGACTAACAGACGAGACCCTCTTTGGAGAGCAGCGCTGCCGAGACACCCAGCCGTGCTGGCAGGACGCATGCCAAGCCTTTCCAGCCCCCCGCAGGCCTGGATTCCCATGACTTTGGATGCAGGCAGGTTGGCTTTCTTGCTGGCGCTGTGTTAATTGTCTCTTCCTCTTGACCGGAACACACTCCTAGCTCCGCACAAGTCATCTTATGTCACTTTCTGATGAGACAGGGGCGATGACCTTAACAGCCACGTGGCGCTGCACGCATATTTCCAACTTCCCCGCGTTGTCCAAGACGCTCTGCAATCAAAGCACAACTCTAATGAGGTGAAGTCAAGCAGGGAAGCCTGGGGAACGCTGAAATTACAGCGGGACGCCCACCATTAACTCTACAGCCCCCCCCGCACAGCCCTGACGTTAAAGCTTTTCACGCCGTGGGCATGGTCCTGGTAATGTCCCTGCACTGCTCTATGCCTTGCAGAAGTGGAGCTTGATTAGTTGCTGACTACTGGATATTTTGGGGGTTCCCCACGCAAACGGCAGGGAGAANCAGCGCCCGGCGCTGCCCGCGCTGCCGCCCCCGCGCCTCACCGCGGCCGTTGCGCCCCGGCGGCCCCCGACCCGCTCCCAGCTGCCGCCGTAGCTCCGTTCGCGGACATGGTGGTACCGGTGCCAGTGCTGGTGCTGCTGCCCGCCCTCCTCGCCGGTACCGGACGCCGGGCAGTGGCGGGAGGGGGAGCGGGAGCGAGCCGGTGCCAGGGAAGAGGGCCTGTACCGTGCCCCGACCGGTCCCGGCCCAGGGAAGGGGAAACCTGAACCGGTACCGGGCACCGGCCGGCGTGGGGGGCGCGGCCGCGGGA
>VXBL01010162.1:6136-47683 GCA_013400195.1 Aramus guarauna | reverse complement strand
CCCTGCACTGCTCTATGCCTTGCAGAAGTGGAGCTTGATTAGTTGCTGACTACTGGATATTTTGGGGGTTCCCCACGCAAACGGCAGGGAGAAGTGACCCCATGGGGACCTACTGGTAGGGCAGACACAGACTTGCTTGCCAAGGCCAGCCTTCGGGCACCTTAACCCCACATCCCCCAGCAGCAAAAGGGAGGGTCCCCATCCCTTCTCCACCCTCGGAGGTGCCTCTGGAGGNGGAGGGGGAGCGGGAGCGAGCCGGTGCCAGGGAAGAGGGCCTGTACCGTGCCCCGACCGGTCCCGGCCCAGGGAAGGGGAAACCTGAACCGGTACCGGGCACCGGCCGGCGTGGGGGGCGCGGCCGCGGGATCTAAGCCGGTAGCGGGCATCGGCCATCCGGGGGCAGGGTGGAGAACCGGACAGTGCCGGACACCGGCTGGTCGGGGGGAATCCGGGCGGGACCGGACGCCGTTAACGCCGGTTGCTCTCCACAGGGCTCCTCTCGTGTCCCGGCGCCGTTGCCAGCGTCCCGGTGAGTGCAACCTCCCCCATCGTGCCCGGGAAGGACCATCCCCCCCTGCCCTCCATGCGGCCATCCAGACCTCCCGGTGCAAGGCAGCCCCTTCCCCAGAGCCCCGGGCCTGACGCCGGGCAGGAGTGCCTGGCCCTGGCTCCGGAGCGCCGGGGCTGAGCCGGGCCACCCCTCCGGTACTCCTGCTCGGCCCCTAGAGATGCCCCAGACGGTCCCTCCCCGCACCCGAGGGACCCCGGGGGCCTGGGATCCGCCCGCTAAGGGCTGCGGCACACACGCCCTGGTGATTCCCAGCTCTTACCAGCTCCACCTGGGGCTGCCCTGCACAGGGACCCGCCTTCCCTGTGTCCCACTGACTTTAAGACCCTGGAAGGAGCTGTGTTTTGTAGCACACGTAGGTCCTGACACCACAGCTGAAGCCGTGCCAGGCGGTAGAAGCCAAGCCTCAAGCCATAAATTCCCATGAAAGATAACGCGGCTCTTGATAATGCTGTGCCACCGTTGGACGCTTCTTTCTGTGCACGAGCGTGCCAGTGTTCTTCAGAAGCTCTCAGATCAGAAGCTGCTGATCTGAAAGGGTTCGAGAGATGCGTTTCACGTGGTGTATCTTCTGATGTACCTATCTTCCCTAGCCTGCCTGCTACAAGTATGGCATACCTGGATGTCCAAGGGACTACAATCCGGTTTGTGGGACCGATGGAGAAACCTACTCAAACGAGTGTGTGCTCTGCCTTTCAAACAGGTAGTCACTTAGCTGACATCCTAACCATCCCTTCCTTATATGCAAGCACAATATTCACCCTCGCATCCCAATTAACTGGTAGATTATTGGCTTTGGATCGTTCAAACTCCGTTAAACCAGGGTTTTAGCAGTATCAAGCGTCAATCCATTACAACAGCTTTTGTCATGATGCCTGTGAATGGCTTAGATTGGATTCAGTTAGCTGGGAGCACTGAATATTTGCTTTTGTAATTGTTAAGAAGGAGCATCTCAAAGGGGGGGTGCCTGTCATGTTCATACAATGCCACATTACCATTAAATATAATGCCGGACTCTTCCACAATCTCCATCAGAAAACGTGAAAGGTCTCACCCAAAATGCAGCTTTTATTACAAAATGTTTACATTCAAGATCCAATCTCTTGTACTTCCTTTCAGAAAGAAGAGTAAGAATGTTAGGATTTTGCCATTCAGGTTGTGTAAAAATCAAGAAAAAGATCTCCTAATATTTGAGAATATTTTATTCTTTAATAATTTTTAAAAAAACAAATTGAAAACATAGAAAAATAGTCCTTCATGAGCATTGTTACCCCTATTACAATTGTCTGGAAACCTCTGAATTTGGTGGTGAAAAGCAATTTATATTAATGGAATAACAGACTTTCTGTTTCCAGCAGATAGAAGAAGTGAGAGTAACACAACAGCAGTGATGGGCATTCACAAAATTACAAATAGATAGATCTCAAGAAAGGGAAGGATGAAATATATTTCTGACTTTGGGGAAGGGGAAAGATTAATTGTGACCAGATAATTTACAGAATTCAAATGACCAAGATAGAGGGAACATAAGCCAGAATTAGACAAGTCTCAAAGGACACTTAAGGAAATAACAAAGCGCCCAAGTGCATTGAAGTGTGTTTAAAGGTAGGCAGATCTGCAGAATTTGGTAGCGTTTTCACCAGACAACATCACAAACTACCCAAGCAAATGACAAATTGCAAAGAGAATTGGTAAACATACAGTTGGGGCAGGGGGAGGAAGCAGGGAATCAAAGGGCACACAGAGTACAATCTATGAAAAGGGGAGAAAAGATGTAGCTGGCACGTTACATTATTAGGAAGCTGCCCATCTTTGCTGCCTAGAACAATGTCGGAGTAAGTTATTAAGTGATTGACTTGTGGAAGCCAGAGGTAAAAGGAGAGTAAGCAAAGCTGATACAGATTTATCAGAAATAATCTGATCAAATCCATGAGATTTAGGTTTTTGGCAAGATAACTGGCCTAGCAGAGTGGAAGGAGTCATAAGTGTTTCTCCGTGACATTAATAAGGCATTTCACATAGCTCCACTTGACATTCACATAAGCAGACTAAGTTATTCAGCTGAAATTGTTAAAAGGATGAAGTCACAGCAGTTTGAAATGCTGTGCTTTAAAAGCAGTGACCAGCATTTTACAGTCAAACTGGAAAGAGCTGTTAAGTGGGATTTCCTTTAGGTGTAGTGCACCATTCAGTATTTTCATAATGAATTGGATATTGGAACAAAGACAGCCTTATGCTCCTCAGACATGTCAGTTTTTAGGCGTGATCCCTCAGTTCCAGATGGGTGCATGGTAGATTCCTGAATGCAGCACTGCACACACCACCAAGGATTCTCCAGCCAAACCTGCCATTTCCACTCAATTCCTTGAGTAATTTGTGGTGGGGCTTACATGTTGTGAGTATAAGATGTAACATGCATATTTTGTGCGATATATGGGATTTAATCCAGTTACACACACAAGACAGATTTTTATCTTAACCATATTTTTTTGCTGTCTTCTTACATGCTCAGAAGCATGTATTTTGGTCTGAAGGGACACAAGGTGGTCAGATACTATCCTGATTTTTTTTCCTTTAATAATTCAGTAATTGGCATACTCAGTAGCTTTCTAATTCAGTCTGGAGTTGTTCTAAAATGTTTGACTTGGCATGAACACAACAAAGGTAAAACACTTTGTCTTACTGGAAGAATTTCAGCTTTGAGAAATGGTTCATAGTCATAAGAAATGTTCATTTCACTTCAAGGAGTCTAAGGCACAGTCCGTCACGCTCCTTGGAGGGGAGAACAAAGATCTTTCTGCCCTTCTTAACAAGCTGCATGACCAGTAGCTGCTGAGATAAATAGTGTAATCCGGTGATGTAGAAACATATATATGGCCATATCCCACAGTGAATTACAAAACAGTTCTAAATTAAGTTGGGTGATTCTCAACGGCCAACTTGCAAGTTGCTTCCAGCCTGTGTTTAAGCCCATTAAAGGACTTTTGAAAGGGAGTTGTACTTCCCTGATAGCCAAAGCAGTACCGGCCATGGGCTCTCGTAGCCGTGCAGACTGCGTGGGCACCTGGAGAGCCCCACGTGCCATCAGGAGTACTGCAGCAGAGGTTGCTGTGACTGATCCACACCTGGAGCAAAAGTGCAGCACAAACCCTGCCCATCCTGGTTCTGCAGTGCAGCCCGTTAACTATAAGACCAAAGCTGGTCTTCTTCCCTGCTTTTTTTTTTAAGGCTTAGATCTAATCCAGTCTGAAGCGGGTGCTCACATGCAAATCTGAGGTCTCTTCCACACTTAGCGTCCAGTAGCAGTGACAACAGCTGATCTTAATTTAAGCCTGGTCTGGCAGCACAAGTACTTTGGAAACAGATGCAGCAGCTTGAGCTGACTCTGCAGGGTTTAGCGCGAGGGCTGTCCTTCAGCCAGAACTTTTCCTTACATCTGGTTTACATTCCCTGGACTTGATTCTTCCTTTTACATTCCTAATCCACTCTGCTACCTTCTGGTTAAAAGATCTCTGATACAACTATTAGTACAGATTGTCCCTGCTTTAGGGTAATCATAAGCCTCTTGAATTTCATGAGTAAACCAGCTTGATTCTATTAAGACAGGGATGCGAAGTGAAGATCTAGGGCAGTTTGGATTCTACCACATTCTCTTTGTATCTGCACTTGCTTGGTAAACAGATTTGTAAATGGAGCACCCTGACGTTCCATCTATGGGACTTCAAAAAAAAAAAAAAAATCTAACGTTCCCAAACTAAGGGAGACTTGAATAAAATTTCCTTCAAGAAGACTCCAGCATTCAGAGAACTGCATGTTCAAAATCTGGTTAAGCCTGGGATGTACACACTCTTCCCTCTGAATTCCCACATCAAAGGGGGAAATTTTGTAAGCATTAAAAGTTCCCACTTCAGAGACTGTGAAGTTTGACTTGTGTAATGCTTTAAAATGGACACATTAGTCCCCATGGTGAGATTTGTTTGGTAATTCTTAAATTGCAGGTGGCTTTATAGGGTTTTTATAGGTAACAAAGCCTGAAGTGAGGCTGTCTCTAGTAAGTTACTCGCTCGGTGTGTGTGTGTCATAAATCTTTGTGGTAATGTTTGCCCTAAGTGATGCAATTAAATGCACTGTTGCATTTAATTGAACACATAGAAAGACATGGGAGTCTGCTTTATAAAATGTCTGTTACATTCAAGTGTAGTGCTTCTCTTCTAAAATATTTTTCTTCTGCTTGCAGTGAAAATAAAAAGGATGTCCAGATTTTCAAGATGGGAATATGCTGATATGGTAGAGGGGACACAGACAGTCCAAATGGAAACAATGCCTTAAATGTACCTTCTATATAGCCTGCCTTAATAAGCTTGCCTGTTAAAACAAAGTACTGTTACTGTATTAAAACCAGCATTTATAACACTTATTACCTCAACCCAAATTTATTTTTTCATGCAAGACAGATCAGAGGGTAAGAAAGAGATGTCCTGACTGTCTACCAGTCAGTTGTTTGGAGAAGGAAAAGAAGGGGTTCCCAGTGCCATTCCCACAGCAGCACCTGGGAGCAAGGAGGCCCCAGCTCCTCTGCCAAGGGCAGTGTTGGCAGCAGTGGCTGCTCATTGTTTCGGGGAAGATCTGAGCCTGCAGGTGCCAAGGACCCCTGGGGAGCTGCCCGGGAGGGTTTCCTGTGTCAGCTGCCAAACTGGGGACAGGAGCCTGACATGTACCAAGGCATCTTCCCCTTAAAATGGAAGCAGAAAAGAAAGGAAGAGGGGGCCAGGGGAATCATTCTCTTTTGGTACTACTTACTTACCTCAAAATGCTGCCCCGCTGCTTCTGCATCTGAGCAGGTAGCAACCTGCTACCCACCCACATTCCCCACAAAGTGTTGCACAGACACTCACAGACAGAAGGTTGGTTAAAACAAGCTAATTTATTGTCATCTTTGAACCACGTGAAGGTCCCAGAGGAGATCAACTCTTTCCAAGAGGATGGATGGTCCCATCTTGTTCCAGGAGCCTCAGTTGCAATGACATCTTCAGCTGGACCAGGGGAGATTCCCCAAGCTCTGCTTATGCTGAGCTCCCCTTAAGCAGTGTCATCCCCTGTCACGTTAACAGCATGAGTCTGACACGTGGCTGAGGGAGGCCCTCTCGTTGAGTAACAAGGTTCAGAAAGGACCCCCTTGCTTTCTAAACTCCTTCTCAGAGGGGAGTCTAGGTGCAGCTAGGTCCAGTCTTAGTCCCAGACTTGGTCAACAGTTTATGTCTAAAGGATTATATGTAGCCACTTATCAGAGTCAATGTTTGCCTGTCAGAGCCCTCTCAAGGATTTTCACTGAGACAGTTTCACAAAGTTGAAAAAGATAGGTAATTTATTAGGGCGACATATAAATAGTTGAGAACTGCCATTGATAAATATACTTACTGCAAAGATCAAACGAGTTAATAGTTCACCACTTTTGTTAACGATACTTTCCCAGGTTACATCTGACAGACTCTGAGGTGCAAGTCTTACCAAACAGGTGTCCCTGCTTGGGGAGGAGAGAGGTGCAGGCCTGTCAACCCTTCCGGATAGTTGTTCTTGTCCTCAAAATAGAGGATTCTAAATGCCAGATTTATACTCTTGGTGAGGTGGGACTAAGTCATTATCGTGCTGTATGCCAGCTTGCTCTTCTTGTTGCGCTGTTGATCAAGGGGGGAGTAGCACTGAGAACAAAGATGTTATGTACAGAGGTGTGGGGGTCTTACCTTGCTTTACTGAAGCAACATCGGACTGTGAGGCCTCCATCTCACCCCAGGCGTCACTCAGATGATTTGAGTGAGCGTTAGACTGCAAGCTGCCACACTACTCTGGTTCCTCGCAAGATAAGCAAGTTGATTGACTCTCACTTCTGCTCTGGTCTGGTGCTTGTCAGTGCAAGGCAGGCACACTGCTCAATCTTTGGTCTCGCTCAAGTCAGAAAAAGTTACTGTCTGCTGACTCACAGTGGCTTTGTGTTCAGCACAAACAAGCCTGGTTCCCCACTTCTCCATGCCTAGCTGTCTCTGGCTACCAACTTGCCCCCTGTAAGGGCAAGAGAGGGGATGGAGAAGCCTGTTGTGAAAGCACAAGACTGACAAAGTATGTTCTAAAACAAAAGTTTAATGGGGTCAGGAAAAAGGTAGAACACCCCTCTGTGCCATCCTACTAGACCCACGGGGGAGGCGGGGTGCTCCTGCCACACTCCACCCTGTGACCACAGTCATGATTGGACCCAGTTCCTGCAGAGTGGTGGTGCAGACACCTCTTCCCTCCAAAGGTAAAAGGGAGCACACTGTTGGTATGTTAGAACGCCATTTTGGATCATCGTTCTTTAAGTGTCCTTCAGCTATTAAAAGATGTTGTTAGTCAACAGGCCATTAACAACAGAAACCAACAAACAGGTGACAACAGCTAAACAGGTGGGTACCATTCTAGGGTTCTATGGGGACACCCAACAGAGACGGGGTGCAGAGGGGGAATTGCAGGGTTACTGGCAGGGTTTAGGGGAACATCAGTTTCAGGGGCAGGGTTTAAGGGAATAGATTTTACGGTGGATATGGACCGTGTCACCATACACTTAAGGCAACTTATCACAATATAAACAATAGTAACTATAACCATTACTAATGATTGTAAAAGACTTGTTAACCACCCTGACAGAGAAAACCTGAACGTACTGAAAATTTTTCCTAACCAGGTAGTGTTTAGTGCGGTGGCAATAGCTTCTGAGTCCTTTGCTACTCTTTTCATTTCGTCAGTTTGGTCTTGGAGTGGTATGGATACATTTGGGATGTAAATGCAGCAGTCATGTCTGGATGACTGTTGGTTCAGCATCCCACACACGCCTTGTCTCTTTAGCAGCATTAAGTCTAGCACAGCTTGATTTTGGGCAGTCATTTTGCTGGTATACTATAACTGTTCATTCAAGAGCTCCAGATTGTCAGATGTGGAGTTGGCTAGAATCAGTACTTGGAAAGTTAGGTCACGAATGGCCTGTCGACCTTTGACAGAAGCAGTCCCCATCCCAAATAGTGCCTCTAGCCACTACCCTAGCTGTGTTTTTGCTCTGTAGCACATTGACTTTTTTAGCAGTTGTATCTCCTGGGGCTGCTATCCCACCACTTACGGGGTATAGTTCCCTCTTGGTAAATGGGGAAAAGAGTGCCATGAGTGCGGTGCAGGCCATTCCGGGAATGGCTGGGCATAGGCAAGAATACAGGCGACCATCGGAGCATGCCCACACTAGATTGGGAGGTGCGGGCACACAGATGTTTGGCATAAGCCTTGGGTGGGGGCAAGAGCACAGCAATCTTTGTAGGTGTCACCCTTTAGGGCAGTGAGCCAGGTATAGCTGGTGTTACTACACAGGCAGTCCTGTACCTCCCTCCCCACCCCGCATGGTACCGCGACGCTCCTCCTTCACCCCAGCAAGTCCCGGGCCTCCGTAACAGCTCCTCGATCGACACCCTGCCCAACACGCCAGTTTCATGTCGCAGAAGCGTAAGAGCAACAAGATATGTTCTGAAAAGTTTAACGGGGCCAGGAAAAAGAACGGTCAGACCGAACAGGGATCTTGTATCACAGACACTTCGGCAGACGCAACTTACTACAGGTCCAGGATGTCGGCTGGGAACTAATACTACACGTGTGTGACTGAATCTAAGCTTAGAATGATGACACAAAATGCGCATAACACTCACCTGTGAGGACAGCCGATCCCAGGATGTTCCCGTGGACAGCATCGCGATCCAACGGGAGGGCTCCCTACCACAGGACCCCCACTCCGAGGAGAACCACACAGGGGCCCCTCCGCGGCGGCCCTGTTTATAGCCTGGGTCGATCTGAAATGTCGTCATCCATTGGTCGTGGTCGCACACGGCTCCCACTGGCTGAGGGGGGTCTTGGGCGGACGTAGTGGCTGGGTGGCCTGAGGCGGGCTCAGGCACCTGCGGTACGTCACTGGGGGTGTCTCTGCTACGTGCTTGCCAGCGCGTGCACTTCCCGCCAAACCAGCCACGTGCCGTGCTGTTAGACCCGTGGAGTGTGTGTGTGCGCGCGTGTGTGTGCGCGTGCTCCTGCCACAGGCCCCCATCTCTCCACTCCCCTGAGGTCTCCCCGGTTCAGGAGACCCCTCTGTACACCGCGCCAGAGCGCTCGGCTGCGGATCGCGCCTCCCAGAAACCCGGCCTGCGCTGCCCGAGCGCGTGCCTCGAGAGCCAGGCGCCTCCCAAGCTTCCTGTAGCCGTGGTGCCTTTGTGCCGGCACTGGGATGGGCGCCGTGCTGCGGTCCACTCAGCGTGGGCAGAACCGCACGTGCAACGCGCCTCCTGTCCAGAGCCTTCTGGAGGCAAAACAGGGCAGGGCATGTCAGCAGGTGGGGGCATGCCCTCGAGTCCCCCTCTGCGTTTAGTCTCTCTTGTCCGGGGGGTGGGGACGGGGGACCTGAGGTCCCACGTGGAGGCAACACGGAATCTCAGAATTGTTTAGGTTGGAAAAGACCTGTAAGATCATCCAGTCCAACCATTAACCTAGCCCTGCCAATGGGGTTTAGGTCCGTTCACCACCAGTCTTTGGGCCTGGCCATCCAGACAGGTTTTTACACAGCAAGGAGCACACCCGTCCAAGCCGTGAGCAGCCCGTTTCTCCAGGAGAATGCAGGGGGCAATATGGAGTTTGCAGCAATTTTTGTGTCTGGAAGTCAGGTAGTTTTGCCACTGTAATCAAAGTTTAAAACTTGACTGTTTGTGGTGTTGTCAGTTGAGAGCTAGATAAGAGGGTAGATTTAGATTAGATGTTTTGAAGAAATTCTTTACTGTGAGAGTGATGAGGCACTGGAACGGGTCGTCCAGAGAAGCTGTGGATGCCCCATCCCAGGAAGTGTTCAAGGCCAGGTTGGATGGGGCTTTGGGCAACTTGGTCTAGTGGAGGGTGTCCCTGCCCATGGCAGGGGGGTGGAACTAGATCATCTTTGAGGTCCCTTCCAACCCAAACCATTCTGTGATTCTAGGATACTCATGTCAGATTCAAATAGGAGAAGGCAGTAAGCAAGTGATCTGCGTCATCTGCCTGGATCAGCCAAGGCAAAGATTTCCTAAACTCTGGGCATAAGGGTCTGTAAACTCTGCCTAGCACCTGTTCTTATCTGATTGAGCCCAAAGAGAGGAAAAACCTGCACATGTTGGGGACTTTCTCCACTCCCTATGCAGAGGAAGAAGGATGCCCTTTAAAAAAAGTAGTCAGAAGAAGAAAGGGAGATTTTGAACTCTGAAAAGAAAACCAAGTGTTTGCGCTCATGGGAAGGGAAAGAAACATTTGTTGTCCCCTGACAAACATTGCCTTTAGACTCTGCCATGCACCAGTAAGCCAGAAAATACATATATGGAGTAACAGGCTAGAATGGGAAGCTTGTATGCATGCAAAATTTTGATTAAATTCTAGCAAAAATTTGTTCCCCATGAGGAAACAGACACTAGAACAGAGAGCCATAAAGGTTCTAGGAACAACACTCTTCAAGATGTTGACAATTCAGCTGCTCACAGCCCTAAGCAACTTGATCACTTTTGCTTCAATGGACACCTCTTTGCTTTTTCAGCAAGGGAGACCCCAGTGGCAAGGGGAGATGGTTTATGAAGAGGCAGCACACACAGAAAAAACTTTCCCTAAGGGCTGAATCTGAATCTCTTGTTGCCTTTTAAATTGTGCTTTGTACTTCTTGCTGTTCTTCAAACTGCATAATCATACCTTTCCCGCTGGAGCAAAGAGGTGCACTTCTCTTTAACACAGAGTCTGGTGTGTGGCATTGAGTCATGCCATGGCTGGCTCTGACAGGAATTGATAAAATCCCAGCCTCCCTGAAATTAAAAATTGACTAGTAGAGGACTACTCACCAGTGTTTGGTAACCACCATGTTTGATTTATCAAATGCATTAAAATCCATATTGCTCAAAGTGTTGACTGGCACCTACTCGAGGCATTTATGACCTAGCTAAAACCAGTAACATAGAAGGATGTTTCTGTAACCTTTAGACATCAACAAACCTTATGCCAAGCATTCTCATTAGCTTATTACATCTGCATGAGGCTAATGAGGGATTACACTAGCTGAATGGCATGATTGTGAACCAAGATATGAAAGCATCTCTTTTCTGTCTGAGCTCAGATGGTTGGAAAATATTTTGTTTGTGTAGGATTTTATGGTATTTTCTAGCTTCCCAGGGTCAGCAGAGTCTTGATCTGACTGGGAGGAGAATGTGTAGCCATCCATCTAAGTCAAATGAAGGTCAGAAGATGCCTTACTGGCTTTTGCTAATGAAAGGTAGATATGAATGGTTTTGTTCCTGGTTGACCTACAACAGGAGCTTTTTTCAATTGATTAAATTCCCAACTCTTCCTCCTGCGGAAGTATTTTTTAAAAAATTGTCCAGGAAATGTAGGTAAACAAAATATTCCCTGGACTTCACACACTGTAGCCCAGCAGGCACTGTGGGCATGTTTTCTGGAACAGCTGAGCTCCAGCTCCCAGCTTAGCTGGGGACAGTTAGGAAGTGTTCACCCCCTTTGCTTCTCTTTTGAGGGTTTGCAGGTTTTCTCAGCCAGAGGCAGACCAAACACTTTGGTTTGAACAAGGAGGAAAGCATCTCTCCTTGAATTGCTGGCAGACTCTTCCAGGACTGGGGATCATGAAGTTCTCTTGGATACGATAGAAACGTACCAAACCCATCATGCTTCTGCTGAAACGTTTAAGGCTCAAAAAATACTGCCAGCTGTTGAAAACCCTTGTCTATTGGAGAACATCTATCCAAAGGTGGTGGCCATTAACAGTCAGTCACCCAGGAGAGACTTTTCTCTCCCCCTTAGGTACCAGTGCAGTGCTGGCCCGTACCATTTGTCCCGGGTGGCACAGAACCATGAGCAAGTGCAGAAGGGAGAGGTCTCGCGTGGGGAGCCGTGGTCTGAATCCCACGGGAAACTGGTCAGAAAGAAGAGCTTGAACTTCCATCTTGCTCACTAGGCGGCAGCATTTATTTTCTTTTAAAGCTCATTTTAGTTCGTGTTCTCAGTAGGGGTGTAGGAAAGACTTTTTACTAATAATTATCCTTTGTGTGCAGAAACGTTCTATTAGGAGCCGTTTCTTTTCATCCGTATTATTAGTGTCATTGACGCAAAGTCAATCTCATTTACTCGGCAAAGTTGACTTGCTTTTTTCATGATCGTATGTTTGCTGCAAGAGACTCTACAGTAACCATTTTGTAAAAATTTTATTCTGTGGGCAGATCATGCCTCACAGACGGACCTGTGGCATTCATTGCCATGCATAGGACTGCATTGGGTTCTGTCTTGGCCTTACGATTTTCTAGCTGGTAACATAGCAGTTGCTTCATTTTCTAAACCCTAAACATGTATAGAAGCACCATAGGTTTCTGGACACAGTATTCTTAACTAGATAGCCTCAGAAAAAAAGTAATTTTCCTCTGTGACTCAGTCTCATCTTTACATTGAGGAACAATTAACCCTTTTTAAGTGCTTTTTTTGTCAACTGGTGAGAAATTATGTAAGATTCTGGTACACTTGCTTTATTTTACCTTTTAAGCAGATCTGAATTAGTCTTCCTGACATTAGATGCAAAAGCATTTAGAGTTGACCTAAAACTCTTCCTGCTTAAGCTAGTCTGTTCCAGCTTCCCCAGTGGCAGAGGCAAAGGAGCTGAAAAATTCTACCATGTGGCGCTCTGGAGCAGCGAATAGAGCTGGGACTGAGATGCTGAACTTGTAATAGTCTGGTGTCATTGTAGGTTCTGTGGGATATTGCAGCAAGCCTCAAACTGCTGCCCTGGAAGGGCCTGGGCACCTGAAGTGAGCCCTCTCTCTTCACCTCTGTTTGAAGAGTATCTGTCAAAGTGAGGAGTGGGTCCTTTAGGAAGCTTTGGGGCTGCTCTACAAAAGCTACCTGCTACTCTTACCTGCTGGTAAGCACTGGGAAACTCCAAGGAGCTTGTTTCCCTTTGCCAATTTCTAAAAATCAGCTTTGCATTTACATGGGATTCAGAGTTTTTCTGGAGGTGGGTTTTTTTGGGGTTTTGTTTGTTTGTTTGTTTGTTTGTTTGTTTGTTTGTTTTTAATGGAATAGGTAGTGTTCTGTAAATTTATGGATATGCTTGCCCCACAATGTTTCTGCCTTCCCTAAGCTTATGCTAGGAGACATAAATGCAGCTAGAATGCACACAGTGGTAGTGCAATGATTGTGAGTGGGAAGTCATGCCAATGATTAAGTTTATCTAATAAGAATCACAGAATCATTTAGGTTGGAAAAGACCTTTAAGATTATGAAATCCAACAGTTACCCTAGCACTGTCAAGTCCACCACTAAACCATGTCTTGAAGCACTACATCTACACGCCTTTTAAATACCTCCAGGGATGGTGACTCAACCACTTCCCTGGGCAGCCTGTTCCAGTGATTGACAACCCTTTCAGTGAACAATTTTTTCCTAATATCCAATATAAACCTCCCCTGGCACAACTTGAGGCCATTTCCTCTTGTCCTATCGTTTGTTACTTGGGAGAAGNCTCTGTAGAGCCTGCCTACCCTCAAGCAGATCAACTCCCGCCCAACGTGGTGTCATCTGCAAACTGACTGAGGGTGCACTCAATCCCCTCGTCCAGATCACTGATAAAGATATTGAAGAGAACTGGCCCCAGTACTGAGCCTTGGGGAACACCACTTGTGACCGGCCGCCAGCTGGGTTTAACTCCATTCACCACAACTCTTTGGGCCTGGCCATCCAGCCAGTTTTTTACCCAGCGAAGCATACGCCCATCCAAACCATGAGCACCCAGTTTCTCCAGAAGAATGCTGTGGGAAATGGTGCCAAAGGCTTTAGTAAAGTCCAGGTAGACAACATCCACAGCCTTTCTCTCATCCACTAAGCAGGTCACCTTGTCATAGAAGGAGATCAGGTTAGTCAAGCCGGACCTGCCTTTCATGAATCCATGCTGCCTGGGCCTGATCACCTGGTTGTCCTCTTTGTGCCACGTGATGGCACTCAGGATGATCTGCTCCATAGCCTTGCCCAGCAACAAGGTCAGACTGACAGGTCTGTAGTTCCCCGAGTCCTCCTTCTGGCCCTTCTTATAGATGGGCGTTGTGTTTGCTAACCTCCAGTCAACTGAGATCTCCCGGTTTGCCAGGACTGCTGACAAATGATGGCAAGTAGCTTGATGAGCACTTCCACCAGTTCCCTCAGTACCCTTGGGTGGGTCCCATCTAGCCCCATAGACTTGTGTGTGTCTAAGTGGTGTAGCAGGTCACTAACCATTTCCCCTTGGATGTGTTCCAGGAGTTAACAGGAGCCTCAGTTGCAATGGCACCTTCAGCTGGACCAGGGGAGATTCCCCAAGCTCTGGTTATGCTGAGCTCCTCTTGAGCAGTGTCATCTCAATGTCTCATTGGCTCAGATCCATGGCACAGAGTCCCCAGGCAGTCTCTGGGGTGAGCAGATTCTCTGACCCAGTCTCCAAAATTCTCACCCAGGCCCCGCCAGCATGAGAGCAAAGTAGGCCCTCAGGGTCTCAGGCACGGGTGGAAAAGCCTGTGACCACCACAATAAAGGTGCAGAGCTGCAGACTTCTCAGCTGGAAATTGTCCGGCTGGCTGTGCCTCGCCATGAGTCTGAAAAGCGGCATCTCGACAAGAGCGCAGCTCCCCGGCCATGGTGTGGTGCTGGTGGGGAAAGCTGGCTTCTGCTACTCAAGGCTCAGGTAGGTGCCTGAGCTGCCTTGCTGCACTGCAGAAACCACCTCAGTGCAGATCTTCATCTTGGAGGGGCTCCTCAGCTGGACCCTGCAGGACTGGGGGAAGGCAGCACCATGAGCTGGCAGTGGTGCGACTGAGGCAGAATGGGATGGTCTCACCAGCAGTTGGACCCAGCTCACGATTTTCTCCACGTCTAAGTAGAAACATGTGCAGAGGGTGCGTAGGAGGTACAAGGTCCAGCTCCAGGCTGAAAGAGTGCCCAGGGGGTACTGCAGGAACACGAGCAGGCGGCAGACAATGCTGCTTTCGTGGACACTCCAGGCTTCATAGGTGCCATCCATCCCAATGGCTGGGTACAGCTGCAGCATGAAAGCCCTCTGGCAAAGCACTCAGCAGACACCAAGGAGGTCACCCACCAGCTCCTTCAGCACCTTGCGCGTGTCGGGCAGGCGCAGACACAGCCAAAGACCTGACAACACTGCGTGCATCACTGAGGTCTTTCTCCTCCTGCTCCTCGCTGCTGAAGCTGTCCTGCTCGCTGCAGCTGCCAGAGGCAAGGTTCATTTCCCTGGCCAGCCAGCAGAACCCAGCAAGCAGGACCACGGCTCGGGCAGCAGTCCAAAATGGCCACTGCTGCAACACAGAAAGGAGCATGGCTTCCTGCACACCCCTGCACTGCTCAGTCTCCTGCAGCAATCGAGTCACCTCCTGACACAGATACTCCTCACGCTGCAGCATCCGCTCTGCAGCGGCCACATCCATCTGGTGATCGCGCTTCAGCCCATGCCGGACAGCCAGCACAGCCGGGACGAGGGTGATTGCCGCAGCCATGGCCTGGAGGAGGTAGGAGAAAAGGGGGCTCAGCAGGGCTGGGTGGGAGGGAGCACGGGGCTGGGGGAGTGGGGCAGGAGCCACCTGGNCTGCTCGCTGCAGCTGCCAGAGGCAAGGTTCATTTCCCTGGCCAGCCAGCAGAACCCAGCAAGCAGGACCACGGTGAGGTAGGCAGGAGGGAGCAAGGGCAGGGTTTGTGAGCACCCTCGTCCCCACCACGCAGCTCAGCGGGTCCTGGGAACCACACCAAGTACAACCCCACCTGGCAGGAGTGAGCTGCCAGGGCCTCTCCTGACAAAGTGGGCAGACACCCCCCAAAACCAGAATTGAAATGAAAGCGGGGACTGTAGGTGATGTCCCTGATGCAGAGAGATGCAAAGTTTTCTGGGCCAGGTGGTCTGACTCTGAGTTGTCATGTTTTGTTGTCAGTTGAGAGCTAGATAATACTCATGTCAGATTCAAACAGGAGAAGGCAGTAAGCCTGGATCAGCCAAGGTAAAGACTGGGTGGCCAGGCTGAAAGCAGGAGCTGGCTAAAAGTGGTGTGTGTACATCCAAAATACGCCACAGAGAGCGGGTAACCCAGCCAAGCTGACAGCTCGCTGCAGAGCTAGTGATCTAACTCAGGCATTACACACATACAACTAAGAAGGGATAACACTCTCAGCTCAGTAATGAGCAGACACACATGAGCTACTTGTACCCATCCTGTTTCTTTAGCTTAATGCATTATTGTAACATTCAGTCCCTGTAAAGTAGTTGTGTCTGTAGAAGTGGAGTCACTCTGGGACTCTATTGCTTCATCCCAAGTTGCCAGTTTTCTGTCCTGACTGTACGTAAAACCCAGGAGCAGTTCCAGCGAGCTGCTGGTTTGGTCTAACCTAGACAAATCTTTCCCTGCTTCCTCCTCTTCCTGGGAGAGTTAATGCCAAGTGCTGACACTGCTGCCAGACCGGGCAGTGGCGAGGAGCGCCCGGGAGAGTGTCAATGCATTCTCAGGGCTGTGGGTGATGAGCTCCCAGCAACCAGTGAGAGCTTGCAGAACAGAGAAAACAGGTCCCTGTGCTCTGCTGTGTCAATGTATGGCCTGGTTATACAGCACAGCAGTGAACCCAGCACTGAGGGGTTCTTCTGTGTCCTTGTCATCTCTCCAAGGGGCATAAGGGCTGGATCGGTGAGAAGGCAGCTTCCCTTTGGCTTTCAAACAGGAGGGATAATGACTGCAATCTGCCCTGGCAGGTGAAGAGTTCAGCTCCAGTGTCCAGAGCTGTTCAGCGTGGACTATGGTGATGCACATCTTCAGCGAGTTCAGCCAGGCCTCCGGAAGATTAGTAAGGACAGAGCAGGAAGCTTTGGGTTTCATTCTGTGCCCTGGGAGCTCCTGCAGTCACCCCTGAAAACTACATATCAGGGAGCTACACATATCAGGGATGCCTAGCAGGAAAAGATCAGCAGTGCTCAACTGGACAAGTTCCCTTGGGAAGACCCTGGTCTTCCCAGAGAAAGTGATGTGGCACAGCTCTTCCTGAGGCATGCAGGGTTACTCTCTAGCTGCGCAATTCATTTCTGAGCCTAAAGAGGGTCCATAAGAATGTTGCTGTGAGCACCAAGATGGGCACGGCCAAGCCCCAGAGCCCACTTTTGAGCTCCGCACCAGGGTGAGACGTATGAGCTGCAAGGACCTCCTTTCCTGGCACCAAGGGAGGGAGCATGGGGTGACAAGTTGACAAGCAGAGTGCAATCCAGGGTGGCCCATACTGGGACATGTCAGCTCCTTGTAGCCACCTGCTCCTTCTCTTCCAGACTTCATGGTCCTTCCAGCCTGCTAGCTGTGGGTCAGTGAAGTGGCATTTTCAGCCAGAGAGAAGCCCTTTGTCCCTGCTTTCCTTCTAGGCCAGAGAAGGTCCAGGGCAGCTGGAAGTTCTCTACAGCACTGCCATGAACTGTTTCTTTTGAAGCTGTGCAGAGATCTAGCACAGAGGTGACGCTGCAGCATAGCAGTAGGATGCCCTGGACAAATCCTGCCACGCTGGCCGGTGTGACTTTGTCCCTTCTTCACTTTTGGCAGAGGTTTCCCAGCTCCACAACTCAACAATGTGGGGAGGGTGGGGGAGAAATCAAGCTGGGAGAAATCAAGTCAGGACAACTCAAGACTACCTTTCCTTGATTTAAAGCCAGCTCAGCCTCACAAGTCAGCAAAGCCTTGTCTATGTGCAGAAGAGCTGGATGGGCAGCAGAGGCTAGAATTAGTATATTGCTAAAAACAAAAAAAAAAATAGCTGCTGAGCTGTATTTCAAGGGAAGCAACCTCTGGAAAGCCCTGACAGCCTTGCGATGCAGACAGGCCAGCGCTGGACAGCAGGAGGAGCACGGTGACGGGGACACAGCTCCCCAGTAGGCTCTCGCAGCTCAGCCCCACTGTGCCCACCCCACTGAGCACGGTTCCCTGTGGCCAGGCCATAGACTTAAGAGACAGGAGACATAGCCGTACACCAAGCCTTCTCTGGAGAAGATCTTACTAGCCGGGACTAGGTCAGAGCCAAGAAACAGCCTTTGAAGAAAGGAGAAAAACCCACTCAGGGAAGCCAGACACACTGCCTTGTATGCAGTACCAGCCAGCCAAGAGATAGGCATGCACATACTCAGAGCAGCATGAAGGCAATCCTGTGCCAGTGCCAGAAGCCCTCCTTCTGCTTCAAACAACCTCAGCCTGGCAGTGAGCCCTCACTGCCGATGGGAACTGGCACCCCCCAGCCTTTTGTGTCCTCCAGCAGGACAAGGAGCAAAAAAACACAAGCCACAGACAAGAGTAGGACTTCCTCGAGCAGTGACGCAGATACAGCTTCTTTAGCTAAGGTTTGTTAGGGTGTTTGTGCTTGTTTGAGCCTGCTAGGCTCTCCTGTGGGTTGAGCACTCTCCAGCTGCTTGCCTGTGCAACAGAGCACCCTGCTCCCAGTGCTCCTCCCAGGAAAGCACCATCATCCGCCCACTGCATCCTGAGACGGACCCCAAGGTGCATCCTCCTCCAGCCCAGGGCCTCTCTGCCAGACATGCTGGACACAACTGATCCTCTGATAGTGGAGTGCCACAGCCCCCAAAGCTGGAGCAGGGGGGAGCTCCCAGGAGCAGGGGATGTCCCGCTGCGGGTGATGCTCTCCATGGGGCAGTGAGGCTGTCAGAGCAACGAGGGAGCCAGCTATGAATGCCTCCGTTGTGCTGATCCAGCTGTCCCCATGGCCAGCCGTGTAGAGAAGACTGTCGGCAGCCAGCACCCAGGTAGCCGCAACGCTTTCGTCAGTGCTGGCTTCCCAAGAGCAGCAAAACCCAGGATGCTAAAGGGAAAAACGTTTTTTTTTAAGACAATTGCACAGGGCCCCTGAAGCAACTCCCTGACACCCAGCAGCTGGAGCAGAGGCCCAGTTCACTGTCACTCTGCAACACATCCTGGTCACCTGCCAGCGCCATGGGGGCCCCACGGGTGACGTGTGTCGCACGGAGACGCCCCATCCTGCTCACAGCCCCGGGGCCCGCGGCGATGCCCCAGCAGCTGGTGGCACCAAGGTCACCTCTCAGTGGGCACCCACAACGGATGGCCACGTGCCACCCGCCCAAACTGGTCCAACAGAAACCACTGGGACCGCTGCCGGCTGCATGTCGCTGCTGCCGCAAGGCGGGGGCGGGGGGGGGGCAGGTACCTCCCGCAGCCAGGGGCACCCTCCCTGCCCCTCAAGTGAGCAGCACCCATGGGCTGCCAGGCCTGGCACAGCACAGGGGAAAACGTGGTCCTTGTCCCCGATGGTGAAGGCTGAGGAAAGCGGCTGGGCTCGATGGCACAGCTACGGGCTGGTCTGTGCCTGTGCTCACCCTGCTACGGCCCCTCGCTCTCCTCGGGGTGGGCCTTTGGGACAGCATGGCTGCAGCCGGGAGGGCCACGTTGGTCACGTGCCAGCGGTCCGGCAGAGCTCATCCCTGCTCCAAGGAGGGATAACATCCTCTCATCCATCTGTATACAAGTATTTGAGTCAGGACTTCCAAAACCAGGCAGCTTCAGCCTCGAGGTTCAGACCAAGATGGATTTCAGCAGGTGTTTTCCAGCCTCCCACCTCCCTGATTTGCTCCCTAGAAAATGTGCGGCCGTCTGAATCTCTGGAAGGGGACTTGCTCCTCTTCACATCCCTCTGGCACTCCAGGAACAGAGAGCAGATCTGCGTGTCTCCTCTAGCCTCTCACCAGCGCCGGAGCCCATGTTTTCCTCGGCTCACGCATGTGCTGCCCTGCCATCTCTCTCTGCATGCGAGGGCACGCTCTGCCTATGGGCAATGGCAGCACTGCTGAAAAGCCTCCTGGCAAGGAACTGCACGTATCAGCGCCTGGTTTAGTCACTTCAAAACAATCTGGTTTTGAGGGAGAGGAGGGAGGAAGACTGTACCCCAGGCAGAGATTGCACGTGGAAATACCGATGAGATGACAGTGTTCTCTGAGAATTATTGGAACAACTGGAGGAGCAATAAAACGCCGCAGTTTCCATCCACACGGCTGTATCCCATGGACAAAGAAAAGGCAGAGATCTCACTGGAAGTCACATCTGATTCCTATCTGGCCTGAATCAGTTCCGATGCTGAGGAGAGACAGGCTGAACCCTGCCCACTAAAACGGAAGGAAAATGCATGAAGGAGAGCGTGCAGCCGCAGCAGCTGCTGAGCCTGGGTGGGCAGCGGGCAGCCCCGCTCCCGCAACAAGGGCAGCAAGGAGCTGCCTCTGCCCACCTCCTCCTACACCTCCTCCTACTCTTCTGCCCGCCCAGGACATGGTCTGAGCACTGTGTGCTGCTGGCTCTGGGGCTCCAGCTGGTGTTGCTGCTCTCCTGGAGAAAAAAACGATCAAAAGATCAATCATTCAGTCAGGTTCTTGTGTTTTGGGGTATCCGACAAAGGCAATTGTTAGCTGCACCCTGCAGAGCAACCCATCTCATATTCTATTCTGGGGCAAGTGGGGTTTGCTGGTAGAAATCTCATCTGATTAGCTGCAAGAGTTATACTGTGAGTCAGTACTGGCTGGGTAGGAAACTCTTCTCTAACTGAACGGAAGCCAAAAAATTCTGTAAAGCCTTGTTTCCAGCCACATTTTTTGGGTTAGTAGCCAGAAAAACCCAGCACGTCAGGAAAAAAAGCACTGGAAAACAAAACAGAAGATGGCTTTTGCAGTTTTCCTTTGCCTTGGTGTGTTCAAGGGGAGAAAGGAAGGTTTTGCTCCCTCTCTGACAATTGGGTTTGGGGAGGTGTCTCTGGAAAGCACACATATTTTTAACTCATATACTTGGAAAAAGAAAAAAAAAAATCTCTGCTTAAAGCCCAGACAAGAGGTGCTGGTACTAAGCTCCATTTTCAGGAAGCAAAACCTGTCAAAAGTCAGGAAAGACACATGCGTGCAAAGGAGGCAGTATGAACGAGTCAGAAAAGCTGAACCGTATCCCATTCTCTCCTGGTGGCTTCACAAGTTGTCTTCCCCCCCATCTCCTCTTCATCTTTTTTCCATCCCGTCTCCACACAGCTTTAGCGGGGCAACATTTGGGCCAGGCCGGCCACGAGCTGCGTGTCCAGTCCCCCCCACAAAGCGACTGCAGCCCACATGTCACCACAGGGCGAGCGCTGGAGGACGTTCAAGCCTCTGCAAGAGGGTCCAGGGGGATGCTCAGCACAGGCCGCAGCGACCAACTACTCGCTCCGATGCCACAGTATCATGCAAAATTGTCAAATGTGCATCACAACAGCTGTATTTCTTTCCCTGCAGGGAGGAAAACTCTGTGATGGGCCTGGATGCACCCTGCATTTTGTTTCTGTTTCATCTAACTCTCCCGACAAAGGAACATCCTCTGGGGACAAGATCTCCTCATATCAGGTGAGGCGTAAACTCCAGCAGTACTCTGACCCTCTCCCAGGAAACGTGACCTAAAAGATTTCAGGATGAGAAAAGCATTAGCATTTGCCAGCCAGAGGTGGACAGATTTGTGATGTGACTTTTGCACTGTCACTGCAGGACTCCCAGCAGCTCTGAAGCCATTTCAGTGGCGTGTCTCAGCCTGAAACACATCGCTGCCAGCGCTCCCGGTGCAAGTCTGGGCTGGGTTCGCAGGCTAAGGGAAAAGGTTTTTTTTCCATATTAAAGACTTTCTTTCTGTTGACAGTAATAAACAAGGGAAGAGAGGAGCCTATCCTGTTTCTGCGGGCCAGCTTACTCACATTTTGTGATGCTTGGGGCACATGTATGGAAGAAAATAAAGACAGTGTACAAACATAAGAAAATCTTTCTGGGCCAGACTGTCTTCCCATCCATCCCATCTCCAAGGGTGGCCAAAAGCAGGTGCCAGGGCAGAGCACAGGCATGGGGCAGGTAAGTAGCAATACCCAGCAGAGCTCCCCCAAGCACATGGCAGTGTGCAATTCAGGGCCTTTGCCTGGACCTCCCACACTGGGCTCGAAATCCAGGGCTGTGTCCTGCTGCAGGGGTCTGCCCCAGCCCCCTTGAACGCAACCCCAACCTCCCCAGCCATGGCTGCTGGAGCATTGGACACGTCTTCCAACTTGCTTCCCCCACCCATCGCTACCCATGCTCCTGTCGCTTAGCACCCGTGATAAACAGGACACATCCCCATGGCTGGGTGCCTGCTCAAGGCGTGCAGGATCAAGTCTTCTCCCAAAAACCTCCTTTGGCAGCCGCCAAACAGCACCGCTTGGTTTATCAGGCAGCGAGGCTATCCCTGTAGCCAAAGCACTCTTGCTTGATCAATGTCATCCTGCTAGGAAAATTGGCACAGGTCTGCCTGCCCTTTGGCGCAGATCTCTTCGCGATCCCCTTGCCTTGGCCCACATCTCCCCCCACAGAAGATCCCTCAATCTTCTGGACAGTTTCGGCTCATTGCTAAACATCTGGCAGATTTCTTACCTGGGTTTGTCCAGACACTTCTCCAGCCAGCTCCACAGCTTTTTGCATCCAGTGCCAGTTTTCCTTTTGCTCTGGCAGATAATCTCAGCCATTGCAACCCGTACTGTGTTTCTCGTGAGCCCTTCCTCCAGCCCCTCTGATTTTCCAGCATCCCCTTCCAGCTGTCTGCGAGCTGAGAGGAGATCAGCTCCTCCCCACGGCACCCCACCCCACAAGGTGCCTCTTTTTAAGCTGCTGTCTAATGCTTCCAGCCCACCCCACTGGGGACTGCAGACTCCCAGGCCCTGTACTCGAGAAGAGGACGTGTCTGTGGCAGCAGGGGATGCCCTGCCCTCCTGCCCGTCCCCAGCCCGGCTCCTGCCCTCCGCCTCTGAGGACACTTGGGCTGCAGCAGCAGGTCAGATCCAGGACCTGCCCTGCCCCCGTACCCTCTACCCAGCCCGGCGGGATCTCAGGGCTGACCAAAGCCACAGCAGAGAGTCAGGAACCCTAAACCTGGACAAACCATTTGCGGGGGGACTCAAGTGAGATGCGAAGCCAGCCCTGAACAGCGGTGATCCAGCCAGGAGCGGGGATCCTCNCACACACACGCACACGCACACGCAGATACTTAAGCAGTCACCCGGGGACCTGCGGGGTTCTTGTTTGACACTTCTGGTCCCTGCCAGCTGCAGGTAAGCACAGGCTTTGAGCTGGGGGTGCTGGGGTGCATTTGCAGTTGGGGTTCGGGGGGTGTGGAGGGAGGAGCTGACCTGCGCTTACTGATGCTGGGGAGGTTGGCGCAGGGCCGGGGTGGGAAAGCCTCACGGCTGGGACAGAGAGAGGCACGCAGGCAGGCAGAGACCCCGGGCTGGGGGTACCACGGGGACCCGCCTCTGCTTCAGCAGCTGCTGTGCTCTGGTTTGCTTTGTTCCTATCCGATATTATCTTCTAAAAGGCTGAACGGGTAGTTTACAGGATGCATGACAGGTGTTTTTTCCTTATTTATGGCAGGGTCTGGTTTATTTTTAAAGCCTCCGTCCCACCTCATCCTGTGCGCCATGCTGGCTGATGTTATCCACAGCCACCCCACAGCAGGAGGCCGAGCAAAGCTGGGGACAGGACATGGCTCTGCAGCAGAGCAAGGGAGGGCAGGAGGGCTCGTTTGCATTGAGAACTGCTATTTTGATCTCTGCAGTGGCAGGAAATAGCTGCAAGCTAAAACCAGACCCAGATGCCTCCAGTCGCATCCCAGCCCTGACAGTGGGAGAGCACTGGGGAAGGGGTCAAGAAACACAGTCGGGCTATGGGGGCCCATCAGCTGGGCAGGAGCTTCTGCTCAGAGAGTTTTCCACAGGCTTCGGGGTGCAGTACATCGTTAGGACGCTGCACACCCAGCCAGCTATTGTATCTGCCGTTCAAAAAAACAAAGCTGAGCAAACAGAAATCATGTCTTTTCTGGAAAAGTGGCTGCTTTCTGCCAGGATAGTAAATGCTGACTGCACTAGCGGTGCTGGGCAGGCATGCTGGGAAACAGAGGGATGTCCTCCCCCATCACAGGCCAGAGCTGGGAGCCCTGCTAGTAACCCAAGGGTGACCCGGGGGAGCTGGTTGCAAACACAGGACACAGGCAGAATAACTGTGGAGGGAGGTCTATCTCCACCCCATTGCTCCTAGCTCACATCTAGGTCAGGTCACTCAGGGCCTTGTCTAGCTGATTTTTAGATATCGCCAAGGACGGAGGTGCCCCCACCTCTCTGCTCCCTGTCCCTGTGTTGGATGTCCCCCGATACGAAGATTTTTGTCCAAAGATCTAATAAGACTTTCTCTTGCTGCAACTTGCATCCCTCAGCCATTGCTTTTTGTCCACTCACTCCAAAATGGCCCTGGAGGTGCATTTAAATGCCCCGTCAGCCGCAGCGAGAGCAGCAAGTGCTGTCTGCACAGCCTCCGCGCACGCAGCGATGCTGGCTGGAGCCGCTTGCAGCCCGGGCGACCGATAAACCCCTTCCAAACTCCAGCTGGTGGCTGCTCTCACATTGCTCCACCTAAAACCAAGACAGCTAGTCAGAGCTAAGAGCGTGAACTCACCAGGACTCTTTAGCTTGATGCATAGGGCAGAGCAAGTGTCACTGGTGCTGTGGTTTCACTGTGACAGTGCATCTGGCTTGGTCATTTCTGCCAGGGTGAGTAACCCCTGTGCCACCCCGGGGAGGGAGCAGTGGGCACGGCACAGCTCACAGGGCCAAGTGATGACCACAGCCACCCAGCCTTTCGGAAAGCGGAGTAGGTAGTTCACATCCTTTGCACCGAAAAAGCCATTTTTTTCCCCGACGCCTGCAAAAATGTAGGTAGAAGAAAAACAGTGAGCAGTGGTGCTTTTCAGCAGCCGAGCAAAGCAGTTGTGATTCTCTGTATTTCTGCCAGGCTTCAAGAAATGTAAGCAAGAAAATCACCTCTCCTGTGCAGCCTGAAGGCTCCATTTCAATGGCGGGTGGGCGAGTAGTGGTCCAGATACGGCCAATCAGGACATTTAGGGTGCCCACAAATCCTGTCATATACCCCCCATTTTTAGCACCCAAGAGGTGCCAAGCACTGGATGCCACACACTGCATAGGGCCACAGGGCTCCTGAAAACCTCCAGGGGCCTGTGGAGCAATGTGGGGAGACCTGCAGAGCCCTCCAGGACCCCCAGGGTTTCGACCTTTCCCTGAAAGCCGTCCCACAGCCTTGAGAGGTAGGAACTGTTCCCTCTCCAGAGCAGGAGTGCAGGGGAGACAAGGAAAAACCATCAGGCATCACGTCCTGCGTGCTGGGATGCCCTGAGCTGCCAGCAAGTAGAAAATACCGTGTCCTACAGGGAAACGCCTCAGGAACCTGGAGATTATCAGAAACAGAAACTGCTGTGAAGATGAAAGTTGAAGCGCGTGTTCCCTATGCAAATCAACGCACACACATTAACGTACATGAATGCAGCAGGCTGCAAACGATGATTTATAAACCGCCAGGACCTGTTGCTGCTGGTGGCCCAGGCTAGGTGCCTGATCTGGAGGTGATGAGGAGCCCCGTGCTGGCTGGGCTTCCTAGGAGAAGGGCAAGTGGCTGGGAGTTGGCGTGGGATGCTGATCCAGGAGGGGAGGAAGGACTTGTGGCCCGAGCCTGGCCTCACCTGCAGTTTGACCTCACGGAGAGCCCGGCAGCAACAGTGCTGGAGAGCAGCACCTCAAGTCCAGGGGATCTCATTCTCCCTGTGCATCATTTCTGGAGGTCTCCAAATGCCTGAGGTAGCCCCAAAGGGCCTCCAGCCAGGTAAGCAGCATTCATCTGGCCCCCACCAGCTCACGTGCACAAGGGACTGAACTTCGCCCCATCCCTATATGGCCACCTCTGAACTGAGCTGACGCCAGGAAAGCCCAGGCAGCCGCACACCTGTGGCTGCAACGCTCTGCAGGCAAGGCCAGCCCGGCTTGCAGCACCTGGGGTTAAAGATGCTCTTTTCCCCGGTCCATCCAGGGTGCTGGATGGTGCCGTCTACCAGAACACTCCATCACACTCAGCAGTGCTCCAGCCTTACGCAACCACTGTGTTACAAGCAGTATTTACTAAGTGACTCAATCAGAGTGGGCTGTTTCACAACCAGCCCTGCTCTATTTATAAGCCCCTACTCAAATACCAAAGGATCCTTTTTTTTTAATCAAAGCAACCTCTGGCAGACAAGGCTCGGTGGGCCCTTTGCTTTCTGAGGTAAAGCTCAAAGCAGAGGATCTCTCAAGGCTCTCATCAATAAGAGGACTGGCTCTACAAACTGCAAGGCAGTTTTGGAGCTGAGCCCCATCCCAGCAGTGCGGTCAGCAAGTGAGAGCCCTGGGGCATTCGGTACCACCCAGGGTACCCAATGGGTTAAGGTGAGTTACCTGTCAACCAGGAAAGCAGTTGGGTTTAAAGCTACACGGTAGGGATGCAGCCTGGGTTGCATCCCAGAGCCGAAGGGAAGGAGAAGCTGGACTGCGAGGTGGAGGCAGGGCAGGTCTGCAGCTGAGGAGGAGAGTGGACGGCCCAGAAAAGTCCCATGGCGGGCCAAGGGCTCCTGGCAGCACTGGAGAGCCAGCAACACCAACCAGCCCGCCTGACAGAGATGGGCCAGGCAACTTGGACAGCAGGAGAGCAGATCAAGAAAGGCCACATTTTTGCACCCAGCTCCT
This sequence comes from Aramus guarauna, assembly GCA_013400195.1. NCBI lineage: Eukaryota > Metazoa > Chordata > Aves > Gruiformes > Aramidae > Aramus > Aramus guarauna. The sequence goes on along the minus strand of VXBL01010162.1, from coordinate 21,396 downwards.
CCCCTGCCAACACCCCCCAGCTTGGTTTCAGAAACACCAAGATGATTCAGTCTCAAGGGACTTCTGTATGCTCGGTGGGGGTAACACCTCGTGTTTTAGTTGACCGAATTGGCAAGCTTGACCCTCTGCCATACGGGACCAAACTTGGAGCCCTGCAGAAGAGAGATGTGAGACTTACCCGGGGTGTACCCCGGGGTGTACTTACTTGTTTTGCTTGTGCTTTTGTGCCAAGTTGTGCAAAGCACAAGTGTGACAAACATTACTCTGGAGGAGAACGTGGGCTCCTTGCTTCTGCCATTGCCAGGAGCAGCTGGCACTGATCAGAGCCAAAGGCACCGAGTGCTTGGGCAATGGACATGCACGGGTACTGTTTTCCGAGGACTGACCCTTCACTTATACACCAAAACCCAAACAAACAGTTCAGCCACGCTCAGGAACAACATGACTAACTGTTTATGCCTATGCTTGATAACATTAAATGTTAGTAAAAACAAAGCAGCTCACCTGCTCATTGCCAGCTTTGTGTGATGTCTGGCCATGCTGCTAGGAGGAGGACCAGGACATGAATCAGGAGGGAATATGGGGTGATTTCTGGGTCCAAGCTCACAGTCCCAAAAGATCCTGCATCCTCTGGTTTGTGATTGATCCGCACAAACTTGCCTGGTGGCTGGAGAGAAGAAAAAAGAAAAAAGAAAAAAAAAAAAAAAACAACAAACCACTAGGCTGGATGCCAGATAACTGTTGCCTCACCCAGAGGATAAATAATGTTTTTTAATTAATGTCTTTAAATTAACCCCCCCAACGTGCCCGTTGCTGTGACATCACTCCCAAGTGACGCCCAGGCCTAAATACGACTGTAAACAGGAATCGTCCCCACGAGAGTCACACTGGCTATAAATACAGCAACAGGGGAGTGCTGAGCAGAGGACAGGCTGCAGTTTCTTGCCAGCTAAGGATGGTGAGACAGCTCAGCTGGGTGCTGTTGCAATGCAGTTGCTACAGTGGGGAAACTGAGGCAGGAGTTTCTGGGGGGCTTGGGCTCCCGGCTGAGCTCCCTGGCATGCCTTTGGGAAGGGAGCTGTGCCCTGCCATGGCCAGAGGCCACTGGAGGGGGGAGCTGGTGGGAATGGGGATGGCAAATCTGGGGCTCAGCGAGCGTGGCCCCACTGGCCGCTCCCAGCTTGGGTAATGACGCCGGCTCCTCTCCACAGTGCCTGGCCCCATAGCCCTGTCCCAGGAGGAGATGGCCACGGAGAAGCCAGTGACTCCCACTGAGGAGCAGCTGGAGATCCTGGAGTATAACTTCTGCAAGGTGAACAAGCATCCTGACCCCACCACGCTGTGCCTCATCGCGGCTGAGACCGGGCTGTCCGAGGAGCAAACCCTGGTGAGTGTGTGCCTCTCGCTCCCACCTTGGCACCAGCCCTGCTCCCCCTGCATGCCTCTGTGCTCCCCTGCATCCCCTGCCTGTCCTGTCCCTGGCTGTCAAACCCCCTGCATCCTTCTGTCCCCCCACATGCTTCTTACTGCGACCCTCTCTGCCCCGTACGCTCCCTACTTACACTCTCTGCCCCCCACATACTCCTTACTGCACCCCACACTGTACCCACAAATCTTCTCCACACCTCTGCAACCGCCAGTGCACCCCTAACCCCACACTGCACCCACAGAGCTCTACTGCACCGCTGCACTTCCCTGTACCCCACATCCTCCCTGCACCCACGTGTCCCTGCCCCTGCATCCCCAAAGCCCCTTCCCCTGTAATGCAGCCCCTTCATCCCGCAGCCGTGGCCTCCTGCACAGCAGCTCTGTGTCCCGCTGGGATCCTTGCACCCCCCTGTCCGGGAGCCCCATCTCCAGCCTGGGCTTGGAGACCAGGCTGGTGCCTCCTGCAGCCCGAACAAGGGCACACGCCGAGGGTCACCGGCTGACTGTGGAGCCCTCGATACACAACCCATGCACGCTGTCCTTTCCTTTCAACCCCGTTCTGATAGTCTCGGGTGCCCAAACCACTGCTGACTTTATGGTTTGAAGAAACCACAGTCATTTTAAAACAGATACAGGATAGATGCAACTCCTGCAGATGTGCTGTGGGATGTGCTCAGGCTGAGCACGCTCCCCCTCACTGCAATTAGCTAGCTCAGCATCCACAAATCCAGGTGCGGGCAAGTCTGTCAGCCTCTCCAGGAGACACAGAGGCCACCAAATGTCCCTCCACAGGGGACAGGCTGCCACTGTCTGGGACTTCCACCGAGCCCTGTGCTCCATCTGGCTACCTGCAGGCTACCCTGGGCTTCAGAAGCAAACGGCTCTTTCCCAATTCCTTCAGGTTGCGGCGCAGCCATTTTTGATGCGAGTGTTTTATACGCTACTAGACCCATAGCAGCATTGCTGGGCATAGAAAAGAAATCCAACCCGCTGAAAAGTTAGCAGCATTTTGCAGAGAGCTGCCAAGCCTGGCTCTCCATGGGCAAAGCCAAAGGGATCCGAGAGCTGAGCAGCCAATGCCAGCGTTTAGCCTGTCCCAGGGAAGGATGCTGGTACAACATCCGTTGCACGGATAGTCCTTGGCCGCCGTGGAAAAGAAGACCCCTCCTCTGCTGTGCTTTGGTGACAGGCGGGTACCGCATTGCACTGCTTGTTTGAGGCAGCAGGAAGGCAGTACCCCTGAAATACCTTTTCCTCCTTAGAAATGCCACTGCCTCTTTTTTTTTTTTTTTTTTCCTAAAGCAAGTTGTAAACACAGGCCATATATGCCCAGGACATCCCTGGAGATGTCTTAAAATCTTCCCTGATAGACATCTTTTTCTACAAATCCAGGGTGCTCCTAGAGATCTGGAGATGAAGGTCATGTTAGGGACAGGATCAAGACTGGGATGGCGAGCTGCAAAGTGCCTGCATTGCGTATGACACAGACAATCATCACTCCTGACATCTGGAGTGCTTTATTGGCTAGATATAGCAGCTATTTTAATAAAAAATTTAGTAAAAATGAGATACAAAGAGGTACTGAGTCAACAGGAGACAATGGTTTAGGATAGGAAGTGAAATTTTTGGGAGGAGGCTCAGCAGGCAATCATCTGACTGGATGTGGTCCAAGGCAGTGCTAGTGCGAGAGCCGCTTGTAGAGAGCACCGTGGTTGTATCGTTATGGACCACAATAGCTTCAAAAATAGCCATGAACAAATATAGCAACAAAATGAGCAGCACCAAAGCAAATCAAAGTCACATTCCCAAACAAAAAAGGCTGAGCTGTGCTTCCGGCACACATGAGTTATATCTCACTTCTTATGGAGGTAGTGAGGCTTTATCCAGCTGCATTTTATCTAACATTTGAAACTGCGGCTGTGTTGAAATGGCATCTGCAGCTCAGGGAGTTGGCTTAGAGATGCTAAGTTACTATAGAATAACATAGCCGTGAGTATTGCTTGAAGACTAAGATAATTTTCAACCCTTTTTAAAATCTGTTCTTAAATCTGCTGAGAGCCACCATGTTGTCCCTCTCGTCCTTTCTGAAGCAGGTCAGCTTTTGATTCCTGTTATTTTTGGAGCTGCAGTGATTGTTTCACTGCTCCAGCCATTTAAACAGACACCATCCAAGAACTCTTTAGCCAATCTCTTACTCTGTTTGCAAGAAAAAGCCTGGACTCACAGCAATAAAACAAGGATTCACCCATGCTGTCAAGGTCTGAAGTGAGCAAGAGAAATGAGTTTAAAAGACGTGTACACATAGGTAACGAGACCGTTCGGTCAGGAAGGGCTGTCCTGCTGCCTTTACTGCTGGGAACAGTGCAGCACCTTGCTAGAAGATAGCAGTGCCATGAGTTTCCTCGCCTGGTCTCACGTGCTGACCACATCTGCACCTTTAGCAAAGGGTTCGCTCAGCCCACTGCACTCACTCTTTTTTTTTTTTTTCCTCCAGAAATGGTTCAAGCAACGCCTGGCAGAGTGGAGGAAATCTGAGGGGCTGCCCTCAGAAAGCGGGTCTGTCAGGGACTAGAGGATGCTGCTCCGATCCCCGTGCCTGCTGTAAAGGATGGTGGAGCTCTTCAGAATGGGTTTCATTGGGGTTCTTCTGTTGCAATATGTTTTGAGATACAAAGCAATACCCTGCTATTTAACATAAGTTTTATTTAAAGTGTACATAACCAGGAAAAAAATATTATATATATATATGTGTATACAGCTTCTGGTAGCTGCATAACCTGTCTAGTGATTCCCATCACAGGGGCTGCACAGGGCAAAGCAATCTTGTGCCCTTGTCCCAGGCTTGCAGAAAAGCTGCCATGAATGGTTCAAACATAGAAGGAGGGGGGGAAAAGATTTCTTTCCCTTATGACCCCCAGAAGCAAATTATGTGTGCTAGCTTTAATGCACTGATCATCCAGAGAGGAGGGCACCTGGAAAACCAGATGTGTTGTTCGGGTGATCTTGGTTAGCTCGAGATGCCTGAGTCAGCTCTGGATACTGGCAAGCTGAGTGCCCTCAAATGCATTTCCCACATTTCTGTTAAAAGTCACCAAAGGGAAAGAAATGGTCTTTTTTTGTTGTTTTTTTTCCAATGTATTAATAAAAACCCAAAGTTTTTTGATGAGAGGAGCTGTGTTATGTTCGTGCTTGTGTTTCGTTCCCCAGCAGCAGGAGGCAGACTGCTCTGGGAGGGCAACACATCTCCAAGGCAGCCTCAATGGGCACCATGGGTTTTCCCTCCAGCCACAGGGATAACCCACGGACATGGGCAACCTCCTCCTCTAGTGCACCCTCCTCAGGCCCATCCCTGGCAGCCCACAGAGCCCCACGCACACCTCAAGCCCCGAGGTGACAGAGGCTGGTGGTGCTGGGGTTCTCCCGCAGGGTGGGGGGGCAGACCCCAGCCTCCTTCAGGCCACTCTCAAGGCTGAGGGACGCAGCTGCGCTGGGGCTCTTGCACAAAGCCCAAACTCTCATCCGTCCTGGTACAGGACAATGCAATGGGCTAAAAAATAACCGGCACCATTACCCAGTGACCTTACCTTGTTCAAAATCCTCTGCTTAGTGGCTTATTGAATCAATTAGTGGATCCTCTGGTTAATCCTCTTCTGGTTTGTGGTAACCTGCCTCTGCTCCTTTGGAAGGACAATCAGATTAACACAGGAAAGATTAAGATACTCTGGCACTGAAACTGCCACATGCTTGGGAGAATCCTTATTTTGGTTGTTCTTCTTTAATGGTACTTTCATTTATGGCTTTTGTCCCTTGCTGGAGAGCATCTCTCTTGCCTCAGTATCTCCAGCCCATCGCCAGTGGTTAGGTTGCCAGTGCGATGCGCATCAAACTCATAGGAAAGAGCTAAAAGCAATCTCCCTGTGCCATGTCCCACGCGGGCTGTGTTGTTCCCCTGCAATCCAGCTGCCAAACTGACTCACCCTCAGACCCGACTGGAGCACAGGGTTTGTTCTGCAAAGTCTGGCACCAATATCTATTTTGTTCTTAATCTTTGCAACATGCCTGATGCCTTACACTGAGGAAAACTCTGCTTTTTTGCGTTAGGCTCCAAAAATCCCAATGCAGGGCTCCATTATTCTGCCCACGGTCACAAAACTGGATATCTGAACCGCAGAGATTTAACCCGACTGTGTAACTTGTACCAAAGATGCATGGAAAGCAAAAGTCTGGATCTGCCCATTCTGCAGGCATTTGAGAAAACGAGCCCCAAATTCAAGCCAACTCAATGCAGATGCCACCCCAGCGTTTCCAAAGTCCGTACTAAAGCTTTGCACCTTATCAAATCCAGCCCTGGATCTGGAGTTTTGCAGCTTTTTGTGTTTCTACTTCTGTCACAAGCACAAAACTTTGAGTGTCACTAAGATCTCTCAACTTTAGCAAAAAATTTTGAAACCCAAGGTCAGGAGTTGCGTTGCATCAACCTCCTGCGCACCGTCAGCTTTGGTTTGCCACACTTGTTTATGTGAAAGAACAGTTCCTGTGCTGGCTTCCCCCGGCAGCTGATTCATTACTTCTTTGGCTATTACAGCAACAAAATAAGAAGAGCGATAAACTTCAGACATAACCAGTCCTAAGGAGAGACACTTCCCACATTAGGTCAAATTCTGCTCATTTCCCCTGGTGACTATTTTGTTCTTAAGGAATGACCATTTTATTTAACTCCCCAGATAAGCCCAATAAAAGCAGCTGCTCGTCAGAAAGTGTTCCTGCTGGGTGCTGCCTCTGCGCCGTGGTCAAGTAGGTTTTCCAGCCACAGCACAGCCCGGAGAGGGTGATTTTCCAGGCGGTGATGGAGGCAGCTGGCACGAGCAGTGGGCTGCGTTTCTGAGGGAGCTCAGCGCTTAATGGGACGAGCCAGGTCTTGGATCCGAGCAGAACAAGTTGCCTTCTTCGCGGTCTCCTTCACAGTGAAGGCGTCTGGGTTGAAATGAGCTAAGCCCACGGGAGGCCTGGGGGAGCGAGGACAGAGCAGGTCAGTTCAGGCTGGAGCAGGGCCAGCTCTCAAAGCTGCCGGCCAGCTGGCACACCTCCACCTGAGCCCTGCCCTTACCCAGCAAGGCAGGACAAAGGCAGCCTCACACCTCCGCTGCTGTCACCAGGACACCAGCGAGAAGGGGTGCCCTGTCTCTCACTGAAGCTGTCGCAGCCACTACGGCCAGGCATTGCCTCACCCTCTGTGAAACATCCTACCCACCATTTCCTGCTGCCCAGGCTCAGGCCAGCTGCATCATGCTGGGCAACGTGAATGTGCTACACTGTGCCAGGTGGCAGCTGGCTGCTTTTTATAATTGCAATTAATAATTAAGAAGTCTCAACCAGTAATTCCTACTGGAATTCGAAAGTTCCTCTTTCTTCTCTTTTGATTATCCTTCCGCCTCAAAAATGCTTTTTAAACTACAATCCACATAGCATTAGCACATCCAGCCATATAAAATCCACACATTTTGGAAGTGAAGGAGCAGTGGCTTAATCACACTGGCCAAACCCCAATCGACAAGGTGCCTGCACAAAGTGGGCCGAGAGCTGATCGTTTCCCCACGGCAGGGAAGCAGCACCTACCTTTTGCAAGGCTGGGCCAGTTCCACGAGCCTTGGTGTGGCCACTGCATGCTTTGCAGCCTTCGTCACTGGCCACTCAGCATCCCGCAGGGGCACATAGTCAGGATGCAATCTTTTTGCCCTAGCCAGCTCCAGGGTCCGAGGGCTCGCAATTGCCTCCTGAGCAAACTTGGAAACCTGAGGAAGAATGGGGAGGAAGGTCCTTACAGGTGCTCCTGGCATTCAAGGCTGACCAGCCTGCAATTCGGTATACCCAGGTTCACAGTCACTGACCGCACACAGATGGGACATGATCCTGTCGTGTCTGGCACCAGACCAGCCGTGGAAGGAGAAACCACCACCTGGCCAGTGCCACAACCTGCCCTCCAGCCTCCTCTTACGCACAGCCCTTTGTCCGACCCATCCCCCAGGGCTGGAGGTCCCAATTAGACACTTGTCCGTCTCACCCTGTCCCCACAATTGCAGGCTAGGCGCAGGTCTGCCCTTCTCTGGGGATATCTGCTGGGAGCCAGTTCATGCTCTGGACGAAGGATGAATCCTGCTCTCCAGCCCAGGAAGCAGCGACATCAACCTCACGGGCAGCAGCACAGGCAGGGCTGCCATGCAGAGAGCCGCCAGCCGCTGAGCACCCGTGCCCTCCCCTCTGCCTGGCGTCCCTGCCGTGCGTGGTGCCGGGCGATGCTGCCTTACCGGACGGATGACAGACTCAGGAAAGCCGAGCTCATAGCAGCAGGTCACCTTCCTGACCCGGGGCTCTGCGAGACGCTGTAACCGCGAGGATGCTCTCGCCACAGCCGCAGCATTTCTAACGTGTGTTGGCACCTGCACAGGTTCAGAATTGGGGAGGGATGTGCAGACACAGAGCTCATCCACAGCAGCCCACGGGGACACGCTCCCTCTCCAAAGGGGTGAGCACCCAAGAAGGAGCACTCTTACTTTCCCAGCACCCGTTATTTTTCGTTCACCCAAACTACAAGGTAATTTTGGCACTATCAAGACTTGTACGTCTTAGCCAATATTACTTTTTCCCCCAACTGTTGCCCACTCATAGCCAGGAGAGGAATGCTTGGAAAGAGAGCCTGTGTAGCCAGGTAAGAGTGCAGAGACATTTCTTCCAGAGTAGAGAAATGTTCTTCATATTCATCTTCCTGGCTGAACCAAATAATTTCCTTGCTAAGGAGAGACGCTCAGCTTTCAGGATAAATATGCTGGTGCAGTTAATGCATTCAGCAACAGTGATTACTGCTCCAGCATCAGATGACTTCTATTTTTCACAGGGTTACTGATGCCAAGGCCTGCTCCAGCACAGCCTCCCTTATTTCCCAGCCCAGAGACTGCAGCCAGAAAACTTAGCCTTTGCCATGGAAATGACTGTAATCTGAGATTGCCCCAGGCCCTTTCGCCCCTGCCAAAGCAATGACCCGCCTAAAAGGAGAAAGTTCAGAAATACATCTCTAAATAAGGCTTCTGGTAAAATGCTGTTAAAATATACATAGTGTTTGCAGGCTCATCCCCTCAATATACGCAGATAGGAGCACAGCTGCCCAACTACAAACACAATTGTACTCCCTAGGAGCTAAACAGGCCATTCCCATCAGGTTTCTCCACTTTCCCAGGCTGCTTTATCAGGGGATGCAGCCCTGATTCCTCCCTTGGCTCTCCTGCTATTCTAGGCTGCTCCAGCCTGGATGCTTTCTGTCTCTCAGTAAGGAGATTTTCAAAGACAGCATCTCACTCTGCAAAGGCAGTTTCTCTCAGTATCTCAAACCCCAGCAGAACCAGACAGCTTCTTGCCTCCAGAGAACACACTGGGCACATCCAGGGGCAGGACACAGGGGGTAAAAGCTCAGGACAGTTTGCTGCATCGCTGTCCCCTCCAAATCTCCCTCAACCACCTCCTCACCTCTCTGGCATACAGGAACTCTGGGTGCAGCACCTTTGGCTGGGCGAGCTCCAGGATCCGCGGGGAAGCCTTATAGCTCAGTGCAGCTGGCGACACGGGCCACTCAGGGGACTGGCGAGGTCTGGAAGCAGAGAGTCGTGGCACCGCCACTCACAGATACCCCCCCACACTGGTTAAACCAGGCTGCAGCTGGGATGTTTAAGCCTCACATTTGCCATAGTAGAAGGCAGTTTTGTCTTGTGGCCATTTCCAGTGTAGAACCCACTCATGCCATGAGTCCAGAGGTCCTAATCCCAGCAGAGTCCCTTCTCTGCATTTTGACTTCTGTTGTACCCATCCTCTGTTCCTGTTGTTATTATTTTGAAACTGCACTGATGCTACAAGACCCAAGGGCCTACCTATAGCATCCTACAGGCTTTCTGGCCTCTCACCTTTGCTGCAGGTAAGCAGCCGGGTATTTTTTAGGTTCAGACAACTTCAGCAGTCGATCAGAAAGGAAGCCAAAATTCACTAGTGGAGGACGCTCACAGATGGTTGATTCCTGTCCGCAGCTGTAAAAGAAGAGAGATCTTGAGGAACAGCACAAAAGAGTAAAAGGCAACTGACAGAGAACGTGATCCTGGCAGGTGGCATCCTCAGTCTAGTTAAACACCCATGCCTGCTGCATGTACAACAGTTGGCACCAGTGCACATGGAAAAGCCATGAACAAATGGGCATTTACATCTGAGATTTCCTGACTTTAAAGGTAAATGCTGCTTACATATGCAGAGTCCTGTTTTAAGTACCCTCAGTGCATTGCTTTCAAAGTCAAGGCCTTTCCCTGGACCATTTCAAGAAGCCACTCCACAACACAAATCTGGCAGCATCTCTGTTGTTCAGCCCGGCCAATTTAGAAACCTCTTTGTTGCAATGGCTTAATAGCACCTTGTGCTCTTGTAGCTCCTTTCAATTTGGGATCTCCCCAGGCTTGCCTGGTGCACGCTCATCCAGCTTTCCGTCAGCCACAGCTGTTGGCAGATACCTGTCATCACCAGGGAAGAGGTGAGCAGAGGTGAGCAGAAAGGCAGGAAGGGCTGTCAGACACGGTTATCAGAAGGTCTCAGGCAGATGACAGCCCCTGAACCGATGACAGTGGCAGAGGAGAGAAAACTACAGACAAGCGTGTCTTGACATCCCTCCAGGTAGAGGAAAGTCAGGATTGCAAGATGGTTTCATATTCATTTTCATTGCTAGGAATTCTTACGGACTAGCAACCACCATCCTGTCTCTGAAAGAGCTTCATCCTCTCCAACAGAGCTACAGGTGAATTGCTTCAAGTAATGCAGCATCACACAGTCCCAGTGAAGTTTATTTTTCACATCATTTTTCACTCTTATTCCCAAACATGGACTGCTTTGACTGGTTGTTCACCATGCAGTGACAGCAAAGGTTTAACTCAAGGCAAGAGATCTGGATTCCCTTCAGTTAGCAGGATGCTGCAAGATTTTTCTATTCATAGCACTTCCTAACCTTTATCCTCAAGATTTAGGCCAGGCTCCAAGAAGATGCAGGGGTTCACTGATTTTGTCCAGGTGCCCGGCTGGACTGCATCAGCCCCACTCTAGGGATGCACGGGTGTGACACAGACACGTTTCCAGCATGGCATGCATGCATGCACATGATGCCTCTGCTTCTAAGCTGAAGCAGAGCTGTTGTTTGGGGCTTTTTTGTTACTGCAGAGGAACAGGTTCCCATGTGCTTGGAGACTGAGATCAAGGCTGGCTCCTATGGCAGCTGATCCAACCCAGACCTGTAACCAGACCAGCAACCACCATGTTTTGCAAAAGGCCATCCCACAGCCAGGAAGCAGATACGAGGAAATAAAAGAGCACCAAAACTTAGCACTCCCCAGTGCCTCCTCATTTTGGAAGTCAAGCACTCTGGGTGATGATGCTCCCATAGCACTTTCTTCCCTCCTACAGATGGCCCCTGTTCCAAACATCAGTACAGCCTGGTGGGTCTCAGTGGCATGGAGCTCCCTGTGGAACAAGCAGTGGCAGGAGAGGAGATGGCATCTCCTCTTTCCTTGGGAGCCAGCACATGCCCCTGATTAGAGAGCACCATCCAAGCTGCCTCCTTCCTAGGATGTGCTACCACATCACTGACCTGCACTGGTGCTTGCCAAAATCCTGCTTGGGCTTGGCCAGTGCCACTGTTCTTGGGGATGGTTGAGCTGTAACAGCACCCCGCGAGAGGGTCCAGATGGTTTCTTGGTTTCCCCACACGAGCCTAGCAAGAACAGTAAGGGTGTGAAATTTTAGAAACATGCACAAGCGTGAAATGTGCTTGCTGGGCCTATCCTCCCTGGAAGCATTCAAGGCCAGGATGGATGGGGCTTTGGCAACCTAGTCTAATGGAGGGTGTCCCTGTCCATGGCAGGGGGGCTGGAACTAGATGATCTTGAAGGTTGGAACTAGATGATCTTGAAGGTCCCTTCCAACCCAAACCAAACCATTCTATGGTTCTATGATTCTCTGCTTAGGACGGGACACACACATGGTCCTCCTGGCACTGAATTTCCTAACACTGTCCAGGTGGCTGTTGTCAACTCGAAAAGAAGAGAGCCTTCAAGTTATGAGTCTGCTTGTACAATTACCAGTGGATGTGCAGAAAGGGTCGTTCCATTACATCTCTGAAACCCCTGGGGGAGTTTCATGATTGTATTTTTCTTGCCTCACCATTACCACCTAACTATACCACAGGTATGACTGTAAAAATAATAATAATAATGTTACGGTCAGGGTGTGCCATGGAAAGTGGGTGAGGTTTTGCAGCACGTTAGTGGTTACTCTCCTGTGCCCAGGGCAAATTTGGAGTTGCTCATCCCCCACTGAGAGACAGACCATGGTGGGAGAGGGTACCAGGGCAGTCAGGGCAGGGAACAGCAGGGTGATGGCTTTGTGGAGCCCTTTTCAAGCACAGTGACACCCATCCAGACAGTGGAGAAGAGACATTTTCAAGAGACTGCTGCCCTGGCTTGTCAAGCCATAGCTTGACTCCATAATGCAGACAGCAACTCTGTTCCTAAAGCTTGACTGTGTCCTCCAGGATACAGCAGCCTGCGGCTCCAACGATGTCCGGTCCCCTTGCACCACAGCACCATCCTACCCTGCAACATTTCAGTGGGGCAGCTCAGATGGGGCAACAAAGGCAAGACTTGGGTTGAGTCCATTTTTTGGATTGAAAACAAGACAGAGCAAATTGAAGAGAGCTCCTCTCACACTGAACATCTCAATCTGTATTTTTGGAGCCACTTCTGCTCTTAAGAGGAAAGCAGTAGCAAGATAAATGCAAAGGTCCCATCAGTCCCCAGTCCTCGAGCCAGGGCTGTCTGAGCACCTCCTTACCTGGGATCGTTTGCACAAGCCACTTTCCTGGGTTCTGCAAGTTCCTGTATCCTGTCAAAATTGCAGAAAAGGACAAATGTGCTATTACACATACAGTTAAACCAACGAAGCATAAAGAAGCTACTGCTGTACTCAAAGCCATATCGCACTCTTGAACGCCTGTGCCCTTTGCCTCCATCCCTTGTGAGAGTGCATTTAAGGGATCTCTCTCTCCAAGTAATTTTCCATCCATTTAATCTGCTGAACTCATCAGCCCATGGATTTTTGCGCTCTCTCTCGGATTGCAGAGACACAAATTTGCAGTTCTGCCCTCACTGTGGGGTCCCTTTGGGACATGGCAGGGAGAGGGGGAAGGTTCTTTTCTGGTTAACAACATGCCCTGCAACCCCAGCAGGTAGGAGACGGATGATCTCCCAGCCTACAGGAGCCCAGGTGAACAGAAACACCTGTTATCAACACTCTTGTGGTTTACTAAAAGGCACCATGGGGACAGCACTGTTCCCACGTGGCATTACGAGCACAGGTGATGTTTTTTTATTTATAATTTTATTTCAGTCTGTTTAGTACAGAGGCCTCAGATGCTATAAAGACACAGGAACATACATGCTCTGTGCCCTAGGAGCAGCACTGAAAATGCTTTTACTGAATATTCATCAGACCAAAACCTTTCAGGAAGATCAGATATCGCTGCCTGCTCCTCCTGATGAAGTGTCCCAGGCCTGAAATCCCAGCGGCTAGGAAGCGCTTGTGCTTTGTGAGCCTTGGTACAAAGAGAAGAAAGAGATGATACCAGTGTCACAAGTGGGTTGCAGAGCTCCCTGGCATCATGGACCAAGCCCGTACTCACCCAGTGAGGCTGCAGGTGCCTGCCCCCCACCAGCTGGGGAACAACCCCACGCCGTGAGCAGCTGTGGTAGTGCCCCACCATGGAAAAAGCACAGAAGGTGAACGCCTGGGGCATTGCTTCCCTGCTTAGTATCACCCAGCAGTAAGGCAGCATACCCCTAAAGAGGTGTGGTGACACCAAAGAGAGAGATGTTTGCTGACAGAGGACGGTCTGTGCTTTGGTGACACACCTGTGGTTTCTCTGATGGGGCCGACGCCTCCAGTGAGACAACGAGCCCCAGCAAATGCTTGCCAGAGAGCTCAGCACCACAGGGACCCTCGCAATGGAAGGCTGCTGTTACAGCATCCTCGCTGCACGCTCCCTGTGAGACACCCGCCGATTTTGTCACACCTAACTGCCCGTCACAACACTGCAAACACGGCTCCCACTGAGATCCCTCAGAGGGAACCGCCTGTAGGACTTTGGCCCCCTGCCGTCAGTTCAAGACGGGACACGCGCAGCAAGGCAGCCGTCATTTCAGGAGCCAAAAACCAGTTTCAGCTGTTCATTCCCAAGCCGCTCCCTGGGGGCTTTTCCTTGCAAAGGTACGAGGGGGTGAAGGATTACCAGCAGACGCACCCCCCAGCCTGGCTGCGTCGCAGAGCTGGCACTATCTCTACGGGCAGGCTCGTCGCTTTTCCTCCACCGCTGGCACAGACCCACCACACCGCCACAGCCAAACCCACCATGAAGTGCATGTGGCCCTAGTGCCCCGCACCGCCGGCCTGGGCGCTGCGGTGCAAAGCTTGCGTCATGACCCAAGGCACGAGTCACATGTACATCCAAATCAGGTTCCTCAACTCACTTGACAATTGTTAAGGGTTTGTTTTTGTTTTTTTTTCCCAATTACAAAAAAAAGATTACTTTCTACTCTTTTATCACGGCAAAAGCTATGGACAGACAGGCATCCCCATGCAGGACACGTCTGCAGCAGCTCTGCAACTTGAAGGAGTTAAACCACCTCACTGACCAGGGGACAGCCCTGGGGGCTGCCGTTTGGTCCTGCTCACGCTTCCCAGCGGGGAAAATGAGACCTTGCTGCTGCTGCGAGACACAGAAATACCTCCCCTCTGCCGCCTGAGCTCACACAAACTCATTGCTCAAGGGGGGATCAAGCCTCTCTGAGATCAATTGCTTGTAAAGCAAAGGCTCACAGCTTGCGTTTTTCAAGGGGCAGGACCGTCAGACGTTGTTTGTCTTGAGAAGCAGGGGGAAGGGCAAAACCAGGCATCATTTCCTCTGTATGTTTATCACAGTGTCATTGGATAGATCAGCTCGCTGCTTGGCGTGAATCCCCAACCCAGCCCTCCCAAGAGATGTGGGGCACAGCCCGGTCACCCAGCCAGGAGGCCGGGAGGGTTTCTTACCTGTTACGCGAGCGTGCAGACAAGTAACAAGAAACTGCAAAGACAAGAAGAGGTGAATTTAAAAGCTTGGTAAAACCTGCAGCCTGGGCTGTCTGCTCTTCGGCGTGAAATAATCCTAAGGCAGGTGAAGCCTGTGCATCTTAGGACACAGTTGCTCGGCAGTTACTCGTACTGTTTTTCCCCAGGACCTTCCCGGTGCAGCCGCACAGCAAGGCACTCGATGTGCTCCTCTCCAGTGGCTGCTGCTCACCGCGGGGTGCTGGCAGCCCCCAGACTGCGGGGGGGAGCACCCTCAGCATCGCGCGCCCTCACGTCACCCTCCTCCTGGGACCAGCACCAGTGGCCGCCGCTGACCTGCGGCCCCCCCGGCTCGGGGCAGCCCCCCCGTATCGCTGCCTTCAGCAACTTCAAGGGGACATTTTGAGAGCCTCAGGGGAGCAGCTGCTATATTAAACTGGGGCTCCGTAGCAGCACAAAACAAGCCGACGTGTTTCAAAGGTGGGGGACACGAGGAAACCAGCGATGTGGCGACACCAGTGCTGTGGAGGAAGCAGGCGCGATTTCGGGGAGCCCCGCGCCCCGATGGCAGCAACGGCCGGGCTGCCACCGCTTTGCCCGGCAGACGCTCTCAGCTGCGGTGCCGGGCTGTGCCCGGGAGCCCCCGAGCCCCGGGC
>VXBL01010161.1:821046-848557 GCA_013400195.1 Aramus guarauna | reverse complement strand
AAAAAAACACACACAACCAAAAAAACCAGGAAAGTGGGGGTGGGAAGCAGAGAAAGGTGGCAGAGCACTGGAGGCAGGAGCATCGCTGTCCTGTGGTGTAGGTTTCTGGAGAAAATGGGAGGATTTTGGCTTCTTTTGGGGAAAAGAATGAGAATTGGGCAAGGGAGGTGTCCCCCTTCCTTCTTCAGAGCAGTGGCCAGAGGGGACAGGACCAGCCGTGCCAGGGTCCCCTCCTCACCCCAGGACAGGGGCTGCTGTGTGCTGGACCCTGCTGAGGCAGACACCCCCTGCTCCCCCAGGACCCCCCAACCCTGTCCGGGTTTACGGGGGGCAGTGGTATAATGCCAGTGGGGGGGATCAGGCTCCAGCACCCAGCCCAAGCACCTTGAAAACACCTTCCCCAAGAGCAGGTTGGGCAGCCCTGTGCCATGGGGAAACTGAGGCACAGCCTCCCCATGGCATCAGTCTCCCAGCAGCTCCAAAATCCAGTCCCTGGGGGGGCTGGCCCTGAGCCCAGCACCACGGCACCCCACACCCCCCCATGACATCTCATGATGAGACACGCTGGGCGCTTTCCAGCCTGAGCCCCATGCAGGCACCTCTGCGACAGCATCGCCGCTGAGGCAGATTACCATGTTCAACCAAATTAGAAATATCTGGCTTTGAAGTTTTTAATTAACTTTTTTCCTCTTTGCTTTCTTCTGATTCCAAGGGAAAAGCCCATCCTCTCGCTCTCCCCAGCCCACGTGTCAGCGTGTCACAGCAGAGGTTGCACACTCAGATGTGCAGGGGGTCAGGAGGGAGCAGAGGGTTTGCCAGGAGGGGCAGACCCTGGGGGTGCAGACCCCCACCTGCCCAGAATGCTGGGGACCTCATCCAGGCGCTGTCCTGCCTGCGTGGGGCAGGAAAAATCCCAACCCAAAACCCCTGGGTGGAGGGTGGCGTGGGACGGCTGTGGCTGAGCGGTCCCCTGTGCTGAGACATCTGATTCTGCCTCCCCTAATCTGCAAATGATACAGAGAAAACAAATTAAGGCTGGGGAAGGTGGGAGGGGGAAGAAAAGAGAGCAAAAGCCTAGCTAGTGACGTGAGATAGGGAGAGTGGCTAAAAATAACAGAACCCCAAAGGCACGGGGAGGAACACGGCAAGGATACGCACTCCTACCATCCCAGAAGGCGGCCTCACGCCTCTCCAGCTGCTCTGGCTGTAACGCTGCCGAGCCCGCTGGATCTGGAGAGGGAAAAGCCTCTGACACGGGCAGCGGCAGAGAGGCGAGAGGTGCAGAGCCGTACTGCGGAGCAGGGAGCGATGCTCCCACCCACGGCAGAGGATGGGGGTCCCCCCAAGCACCCAGGGTGCCCGGCTGGGCGGCAGCTGCTGCCTGACCCACTTGCAGGCAGCCGGCGGGTAGTGGGATGCTGCTGGGAGACCCCAGGGGTGCTGCCTCCGCAGCTAATTTTAGCCCGTGTTTGATCAATCGTGGAGCGGGAGGGGATCGTGGCATCACGGCAAGCCCAGCTTTGCCAGTGCCTCTGCCAGCCACCCTGCCTGCCCCACGCTCGCTGCTGGGAGGGCTTGGAGCAGCAGGGGCCGGCGTGTACCCCCACAGCATGGCTGTGGGCTGAGGATCCAGGACCGACCTCGTGCTGCAGTCCCCTTCCTCCAGCGGGGTGGGAACAGCTGGGGCCGCCCCAGGAAGGATGCCTGGGGACAGGGGGGCAGGAAGCCTCCCTCAGCATCGCCCCGTGCCTCAGTTTCCCCTCTTGGCTGGCAGAGGTGGCTTTCTCAGGGTGGCTGTGCTGTTCTGGGCAGGCGTTTTCCCAGCACACCAGGGACGCTTCAGCCAGCCCAGACCTCCGCCACACGTGCTGGTGCCTGCCCCTTTCCCGGGACTCACCAGCTCTGGCCCCTGACCATCCCCGAGCTCCGCAGGTGGCCATGCCCAGGCCACGGCACAGCGGCAATGGGCAGAGCTGGGGCGGGAGCGGCCGCGTTGCTCGGGGTCTGGCAGCTCCCCGGGCGTGAGGAAGGACCCTCGGCAGCGCCGCAGGGATGTGTGCTGATGGCCCCGCAGCCCCTCTCTCCCCGTGGCAGCCACAGCCCTGCTCCACTGGCGCCGGTGGTAAAAGCATGGGACGGCCAGCCCCCCCTCCATGACAGCGGCAACGGCTCCAGATGGAAACGCGGCTCGGCTGGGATTGAAACCCTTTTCCTCCCCGCACCGTGTGGCCGGAGCTGATAGCGAGCTGGTTAACCCAAAGCATTGTGTGTGCCGCCGGCCCCCATCCCGCCGGGGGTTTCACAGCCGGAGAGGAAATGCTTCCCACTCGGCCAGCCGGGATTCGGAGGGAGCCTCCATGAGTGCCGGTGGCCGGGCTCCGGGGCTGCCCTGCTGTCTGGGCGCGTGAAGTTTAGGGATGGCTCATCAGAGCCTCGCCGGGGCAAGTCCAGGCCGCTGTGGCCGTGGATGCCGGCCGGCTCTTGGCTGCACAGCCCAGAAAACCCGGGGGTTCGGTGATGCTGTCTGCTGCGGCCAGGGTTTGCCCCTCAGGGTCTGCAGGCCTCTCCGGCCATGGCTTTGCGCCTGGGACGCCCCTGCCAGCTCCAGAGAGCAGCTCCCGGAGGCCAGGCTGGCTGAGCAAACCCTCCCCATCCCAGATGGAGCCACCAGCTTTGCTGTCCCAGCCCAGCCAGGGCTGGCTCGCTCCTCACGCCGGCCACTCGCCCAGCCAAACTGCAGGAGGGTGCGTGCCAGCGCACGTGTCCTCCCGGCTCCGGCCCTCGGATGCTGTCTGGGATGGAGTCACTCTTTCTGCTGCAGTGACTCCAGCTAAACACCACCAGCGGCCTCACAAAAGAAGATGGGGAGGGTGACAAAGCGCCGGTCACACCACCAGCCACCGACGGTTTTCCAGCTTGGCACCAAAGCCAGGAGCATCCTCTCCTGCGCAGTGGTATTTCTGTCCCCTGCAGCCTGCCTGGCAGCCGCTGCTTTTGGTCAGGAGATGCCAGAAAAGGGCACTGCTGCCCACAGGGAATTTCATGCTGGAGCAGGAGGGCTAAAGGGCAGCTGATCCCTCCGTGATCCCACCGGCACCCTGGACCCTGCAGCCCTCAAGAGCATCCCGGCTCTGCTCCGAAGGGGTGGGAGGAGGCAGGCTGCCTGGCATACACACGAGTGGCTCTGGGGAAAGGCAGGATTTGTGTTTCCAGGAGGAAAAATGAGTCACGGGGGGGATGGCAGGGCCGTGCCAGCGGCTGAGTGCGGGACCGGGGTAAGCGGTGACTGTCAGCTGCTATCCAGGAGGTCAGGCAGAAATGCTCTTGCAGGTCTTGCCTGGCTTTAAGATCTATTAACGTCATTTTGCCATTCGAGACGAGAGCCGCACAGGCAGCAGAAACGTTTGGGCATGGCTCAGATCAGAGCAGGATTTCAATTACAGTAATCAAAGGTGACACAGATAAGAAACCCCTGGTCTATGAAGCCGCGACAGCTGTCCTCTGGCTCAAACCGGCACCCATCCAGAGCAGCTCCATCAAAATCACTGAAGTGGTACTAGGGTAAAATTGGATTGTGAAACCATTTTCATCTGCTGTGCTGGAAAATGCTTTCCCTGTGCTGCTTGGGGAAAAAAGCCACCTTCTCAGGGGAGCAGCAAGGGAGGAAGGTGTCAGGCGTAGAAGAGGGGACATTGTCCCCAGTGAAGGCACTGGTGCCCATTTGTGGATGATGGAGGCGGCAGGAGGAACAGCTGGGATGCCGGAGCATCGCGGCTCTACCTACTGCTTTCCCCTCTGCCCTGCAGCCTGGCCCAGCAGGGATGCTCGTAGCCAAGGCAGGGATGCACTCACTGGGCAGCAGCCCCCCCAAGGGATGGGCAGCCCTCCGAGCCCCACCACAGCTGAGCACCCCAGGCTGTGCTGCAGGACAGACCCCCCCACCCCGGCAGTGCAGAGGAAAGCCTGGGGAGAGGGTCAGGGGGTTGGAGGGCGAGGAAGAGCTCCAGGGCGCAGGAGCTTTCATCTTTGCAGATGCCTGACTTGGTCCTGTTAAGAAGTGCCATGGGCACCAGCGGGGGAGGATGCTCACAGGACCCCAGGAGTCCTGCTCCTGCCTCTGCCCCTGCTTGAACGTGTCCCCACTCACACACACCCCCCTCCGCCCAACTGCTTTTGTCTCCAGTAGCCAGGGGTTGCAAATCTTTTGGGTGGCAGTGGGGCAGCAGCAGCACTGTACAGCTCCGTGCACCACAGTACACTGGCTAGGCTCCCCCACCTCACCCCTTTGGGCTCCCACCCCCAGCTCCTCACCACCACCCCACGGACCCACCAGTGACCACCGTCACAGCCTCGCAGGACCCTCGGTGCGGCCGAGCCGCGGGGGTACCCCCTGGGTCCCACATGCACAAGGGGCCCTTTCTGCCCCCGCCCCGGCATGGTGGGAGCCAGCCAAAACACAGAGGCTCTTTCTGCACCCACTGGCCCCACTCCAGCCTGGCCAGGTGTCAACTGCCCGCCCGTGGCATGTTGTCCATCCCCCCGCCCCGGTGTCCCCCGGGGAGTGCGAGCCCTCTCCCGAACACTGGGGGTCTGTGCGGGGCGGCAGGGCTGAATGGCGGGTCTGTGCGGCCGGGGGCTGCGGGGCAGGGAGGGAAGGCGAACTGCTTGCCTCATCTGTTTACCTGGAAGTGGAGATCGTGGCCAGGCTCGCCTGCCACCGCGGCGGGTGCTTTCATGCTGGAGGTAAGGGGAAGGGGAGTGCCATGCTGCAGCCATCCCTGAGCAGCCCGCAGCGTGGGCTGGGGATGCGGGCAGGGACCGGGCATGGCTTCTCTCCCACAATGCGCCCGCCTGGTGCTGGACCCTCCTGCCCGCCGCAGCCGGAGAGCCCGAGGCCAGAGAGGCGTGAGGGGATGGGGACAGGTCACCAGAGGGGTGGGTGATGCTGCTGGTCGTCTTCTGCCCTGCAGCATCCCTGCACCCCAGGGCTCTACAGGGTCCCCCCACTTGTGTCCCTGGACTGGCAGGGTCCCCATCCTGGCTGTTTGTCCCTTGATCACCAGGGTCCCCACCCTTGCTTGTCCCCGTGCTGTCAGTGGTGTCCATCCTGGCCACATGTCTCTGCACCATCCACTGGCTGTGGACGCCTGTACCAGCGCTATCCCCATGCAGGCTGCGCGTCCCTGCGCCGGCTGGGTCCCCACACCAGCAGTGTCCCCAGGGGGACATGGGAGCCATTTAGCAGCTCTGGGAGAGAGGGGACACCCATGTCAGTGGTGGGTTTTGTCCTTGTATGAGCCAGGACTGGTGGCCACACACAAGCTGCTGAGGAAGGAAAGGGGACAACAGCGTCTTCGTTAGCGTCTGGATGTGCCGGGATTAATGAAGCTGGCGTTCTGTCCCCAGGGCTGAGGTTGCCTTATCTGCGTGTATCTGTTCCTACCCAGCCAGCGCTAGAGCTGCTTCCGATGCCGCACAGCTAATCCCAGAGGCTGCCAGATAGGGCAGGGATCGCTGCCTCCACCCACGCCTCCTCCCACACCCACAGAGCTGCACCATGACCTGCTCCTGTCCCTGGCCCAGTTGATGCTGGGGGTAACCAGAGGCAGAGGTGCAATGAGTTTGGCGGTCTCAGTCTCCAGCAGCAGTGCGTGCAGGGTTGGGAGGCAGGCACTGGCATTGCCACTTATCCTGACCTCCAGGATCGGTGATCTTCCAGTTCCCAGCAAAGCCGTGTCTGCCCAGTTCATCTCCATTCATCCTTTCTTTCAGCTGAAAGCGTTATCGCCCTGTGTCCATGGCTGAGGGTCGGGGACTACACCAAGTCTCCAGGAGGTCGTGGCCATGCTTGGGGTCACTGAGTAGATTTCTCCATCTTTTGGATACTTTTGGCATTTGGGGAAGGGTGCGGGCAGTGAAGGAGCTGGGATACCCGCAGAGGCTGACATCTCAGCGAGCAGCCTGGCACAGTGTCATCCCCAGGAGACCCGGGGCTGGAGCTGGATTGTTCAACCTCATGCCTCGCAGATATGGCTGCAGCATCCTTGCTGAGCATCCTCGGTTCTCCCCAGGTACCTGGAGGACCCACAAGTCCTGGCTGTCCATCACCAGCACTGCTGGCAGGGTGCCCTCCCACCGGCCTTTGGCACCCCTAATTTCACCGCCCTGCGTTGGCACTTCATGCCCTGGGTAGGGAGGAGCATCCTGGGCTGTGCTTCGGCACCATCCCAAATTTCCAACCCTGGCATGCACGGTGCCATGGCAGTGCCTTTATTTTTTCAGCTGCTTCCCTGTTTTCTTAGCAATCAGGCTCTTTCACCGGGTGATGGCGATCGCAGGGGTTATTTGGGGAGGGCTCAGCATGCCACTGAGCAAGCAGCCTGCAGCGTGGTGCCCTGACCCAGGACCTCGTGGTGGCCTGCCCTGTCACAGACCCCACATCTTGGACAGCTCTGACCTTCCCTGGCTGTGGCATAGGGGGAAAAACATCCAACCTGGGCTTAGGAGAGACCATGTGGCTCTGCATACCCTAAAGTCACCCCAGGGCCTCAAAGCCACCATTTATCACAGACATGGACTGCCCAGACTGATGTCCCTGAGGCCACCAATGCTGCTGGAGCAGGTGTCCAGCATCGCTGGCACTGCTCTTGCTCCAATGTCGATGCCTCCCACTCCCAGCCTGTGGCTTCTCCAGACCATCTCTCCTGTCACCTCCCAACCCTGCTCTATCAGGATTTAAAGCTATGGGGAAGGTGGCCTGGAGAAGACTTTGCAAGGTGCCAGCAGGGAATGATGGCAAAGGAAGCCACCTCAGGGGAAAGAGTGGGGTCAGGAGAGCACGAGCCCCCAGGACTCTGTGTGACCGAGGTTTGAGGACTGAAACCCGCAGTGACGGGGTTTGGGTAATGCAAAAAGCCCCAGCCCCAGCTGGCCCTGCCTCAACAGCTTCACTGGGTTGTTTCGGGAGCAGTCGTAACCATCGGGTGGCTGCACGTTTCTGAGGGGAGCTCTGCTCCGCAGCCTCCGACAGCTGTTTCTACAAAAGCCTTAAATTGAAACATCTGGAGTGTTTCAGAAAGAGAAACCTGAGTGTTTTGGGGTCCAGAACAATTCAAAAGATCCAAGACAAATTCATGAACCATCAGGCTTGACCTGAATCTGGTCTTTTCAGTGAGGAAGCCAAAAGCCCTCGTCCAAGTCGTTTCCTCCCAGATTTTAGCGGGATTAGAAGCGCAGTGTCCTGTGCTGGCAGGCATCCCCCCGTGCTGAGCACATCCAGCCCCTGAAATCCCTTTGCACTGGCCTCAGCATCCATCTCAGGATCCCGACGCTCGCCGCTGCCATCGCTTCCAATTCAGACCTTCTCGTGGCAGGGACCGATACAGAAGCACTTTGCAGGATGGCGCTTCCCCTCCCTGGGGAGCCAGCGCCAGCGCTTCACTCTTCCCACTCGCCAGCTCCGAGTACGAACGAGGAGCTTGAATTACTTTTTTCCAAGAAGGGTGGATTTGGTTTGCAGAAAGATAAGGGCTGGGGAGCAGTTTTTTCTGCTCCGCTGAGCCTTTTGCCATCTGGAACAGCTTTTAGTTTCCCTCTGGATGCCTTTTCCATGGCCTGCGTCGGCAGGGCTGGGCGAGGGGCGAGAGGACGTTGCTTGGACCCCCAAGGAGGGGAAGGGCAAGGAGATGGAGCCAGGGGACACACGGGTTTGTCCCCATGCACCCTCTTTGTAGGGACTGGGGAAAGTCAGCCCAGGCAAGTGGAGAGCTGGTTTGGGAAAGGGCTTGGAGCAAACCCCGCTGTGCCAGTCGTGGTTGTCCCCCAGGCAGCCCCTCCACGGGATGTGTCTGAGCTGCTGCCTGCCCGTCCCCTTGCTGGGCTGGTGGCCATGAGCTCCTGCAGCCGCTGCTTCTCACGCCGCGTCCTCCAGCCCAGGGGTGGGGAAAGCCTTGTCTTCGCCATCCTCCCTCTTTCCCTGCTCGGGAGAAGGGTAAAAGCAAAGACGTCAACACCAGGGCTGGATCGCCCGGTGTCTAAAGTGGGGAGAGCTCTCCCCAAGGCGGGGGCACTGCTAACCCCAGCCCCCCAGGTGAGGTCTCCGGTGTCTAGTAAGGGGTTGTGCTCCTCTCTCAAGGAGACCACAAAAGGTGTCTCCCAGTGCTCCCACTGCCTCTTCCCACAGAAGCTGGGGGAAAACTGGGGCTCCTGGGCACGGTGCTCCTCCCAGCTGGAAAACACCCCACAGAGCTCTGCCAGGGGGTGGATGTGAGCTCCCACGGCACCGTGCAGCTCTGAGCCGGTCGTGTCTTTGCCGGGATCCCCTGGTCCCCGCCGGCGGCCTGGTGGCTCTGGGCCAAACATTCCCTGTGTGGTGGCTTTGATTTGGTGTCCCCATGGCTGACACCTGGTTCAGGGCCACGCTGCTGGTGCCCAGGCAACCTGGACTGTCCTCAGCATCCAGCACGTGAAACCACAACCTTTCGGTGAGCATCCTCCCCAGAGAGGCCACTGCCTGCAATTAATCCGGGCACGGTTTATGCTAACGACTCTCCCCACTTTAAATTATAAATGGCCCTTGTCATGTGTGCACACAAACACACGTACGTGCGCAGAGATCCTTTAAGGCCATCATTAGCTGTAATTAGCGGGATCTGTCACTCATCTTTGGCAGTTAACGATGAGCCCTGAGTCAGAGGAATCCGGCAGCAGATAAAATAAACACGATTTCAAACAGTTTGGAAATAACAAGCCCTCATTAATCAGACAAGCCCCAAAGGGAAGCACTTGGAAAAGCGGCGGCTTCTTTGCCGTTGCCGAGAGCGGGGCTGGGTGGGCTCTGTGCCGGCCCCCCCGTCCCACCTCCTTCCTAAACCCCCCTTTCCAGAAGGAGTGGGAGGCAGGATGCTTGGCTGACTTCATGGCAGGGCTGAGGTGTCAGAGCCAGTCAGCTCGAGCAAGAGGCCTGAAAACTGGTAAAACCCACCCAAAAGGGCCCTGCATGGCTCCTCTCCGGAAGAAAGCAGCCGAGGCAGGATCTGGCCCTGAGGTGCGGGTGAGGGTGATGCTGGTGCCCCATGGCAGGAGCAGGGGCTCAGCTCTGGCTGCAGATGAAGCAGCTCTGGGGCAGCACATCCCACGTCCACAGCTCACCCCAAGCCACAAAAGGCTGCACACTAAGGGTGTCTTGGAAGCAGTGGGAGCATTCCCAGGATCCGGCCGCACACAGCAGGGCAGGATTTGGGGAAGGGGCTGGTAGGAGGGACGTTTCCTAGGGAGCAGGGGGAGCTGGGGAGGTTTCTGATTGTCACAGCTGCAGCTAAATCACAGCAAATAGGAGGGGAATGGGACACATGAGGCTGGATTATATTACAAAGGAGCAGTCCATCATGGGGTATTTAAAATAATCCGCTTAGATGCACAGTAGCAGATTTGGAGTGCTAAGGGAATTGAAGGCGCTGTGGCTTTGAAAGGCTGGATCAGATCTAGTTAAGACGCCACTTAGGACAGCACATCCCAACCTGCCTCGCTGCCCCAGGGGACAGGCACATGGCACCCACAGACCCTGCGAGGCCCCCCCCGCCCCACCGGAGAGGCACCCAAGGTGGCACTGGCTGCATCGGGATGGGTGACAACGTCCTGCGGCATCTCCCTGGGACAAGCGGCAGGTTTGGGTGGTGCCGCCCGAGACCATGGAGCCGCAGGCTGGACTGGGTGCAGGGCAGGGGATTCCCACAAGGGGCCAAGCCTGTGAAGCGGTGAAAGTGGTGTAACCGGTGCTCGGGGGCCTGGGGGACACTGGTATAACTCAGCGGCACCTTTATGCCGCAGCTGGCAAAAGGGCTCGGACTGGGTGATGCCTGAGAGGGAGCTGCGCCCACACTGCGGGGCGATACCAACCTCCTCTCAGGGCATCCCCGTGGCGTTTGCAGCTCAGGTGGGGCTGGGGACCCGGCGTGGGGTCCCTGGCAGGCTGGGATGGGGTGTCAGGGGAGTTGTGTGAGGCTGTTGGTACCTGTCTCTGCTTTGGGGGGCAGCTAAGGCTGGGGCTGCTCTGAGGAAGGGTGGGCCCATCTGCAGGGACGCCAGCCGGGCGGCTCTGCCCCTGCGTGGGCTTGCAAGCCCCCCAGCATGGCTGGTGGCTTCCGAGGGGGTTGGCTCGCTAACACCATGAGCTAAGGGGTCCTTTGCTGTGGCACAGCAGCCTGGGGTCTGTGTGGGAAGGAGCGTGGGCCATCTCAGCATCCCCGAGCATCCTTGCACCGCTCCTCTGAGCTGGGCTGAAAGCTCAGCCCTGGGGAAGCCAGCTCAGTCCAAGAGAGGAATTTCATCCCAGACACTTCACCCCAGGCAGGCATTCCCCTAGAAGACCATCCTTTCAAGAGCAGACGGTTTCCACGTTGGGCTGGTAGTCGCTGCACCTCCAGGCTGCTGTGATCCTGGGGGGGTTCAGCCCACAGTGGCCCCGCAGAGCCAGCCCCAGCAGCAGCCTCTCGGAGCCGGGCAGCGTTGCCGGACATGACCCCGGCATGGAGCTGGCCATCACGCTGCCCATCCCCTTGCACCCAGGAACATGCCCACAAAATCCAAGACCACATGCCAGATTAGGCCACGGGACCGCCTGCCCCTCTCCTTGCCCTTAACCTGTGCCCTCTGTCCCCCCCTGACCCCGCTGCAGTGCCGTGCTCAGCACGAGGGCTCGTTCCTGTGGGTTTAACCGCTGTCCCCAGCTCCCCTGAGCATTAATCCGAGGGAGGATTAAGGTTAACAGGCTCCTGGAGCCACCCAGCCCTCACGCATCCCAGGATGGGCCACTCTGTCCCGGCCCCAGAGAGGGCACGGTGCCCTGCTGTCCCCCCGGGACTGGCTGCTGTCCCCCACCATCCCCCTGAGCCTCCCAGCCTCTCCTCCACCCGCACGCATCTCACCAGGGTTGCACAGCACATGCTCGTCTCTCCCCAAATTGGGGCCCACAGGCCATCCCTGGGGCTTTGGGGGCTTCCAAGCCTCTCTGAGCATCTTCCCCCAGCTCCCTGCAAGCCCCAGAGATGGGGACTGGGGGGGGACCTTGGCTTCTCCCCCCACTTCTGCCCTGTCCCCTGGGCACTGTGCTCCAGGCCACTCGTTCCTAGATATCTCTGAGTTCGTGACGACTAGTTTAAATGCATTGAAAATACCTTAATCCCCGGTAAACCCCTGATCGCTGCCTGCCTCGTGCTCCCCGTGAGAGCCCCCCGCTCCGGCCATAATCCCTGAGGAGAGGTCACCTGCGCACCCTCCTGCCCTGGGGACAAGGGACACACTCCAGGACAGCCACGAGCTCCTGGGACCGGTGCACCACGGGTGCTTGTCAGTCCTCTGTCACCTGCGGGGGACGGTGGGGACGGGACCCCCAGGGATGCTCCTGCCGTGGGGCAGCGAGGGTCACGGGTGGAGCTGCCACCCTCCTGCGCCTGCCTTAGTGCCACCAGCTTGGGAATAGGGGCTTTTAGAGAGAGCCAGATAGCTCTTACCTGTTTTCATACAGTTACCACTTTTTTTTTATTTCTAATTTGCATTCCTGTATGCTTCACAGTGAGCGGAGCCCCCCACATCCCAGCCAACCCCCCCCAACCCCTGCGCCATCCCCTGCAGGTGGGCTCCCCGGGATGTGGAAATGGAGGGGACCCCAGCTTGGGGATGGAGAGAGGGCCCTGGCTCTGCCCCCAGCCCCATTTCCCCACTGCCAGGAGCTTCTGCTGCCTTCACCTGCCCTGCCCCGTGGCCCTGTGAGCAGTAATCCCCCTCCTGCTGCACCTGCAGGATCAGAGAGAGGGGGGCACCGGGGCGGGTGGTAATAAACCCTAATGACACCCTGGGGAGAGGAGGAGGAGGAGGGTGACAGGCTCTCCCCAATCTCTTGGGTCTCTAAATAGGCAAAAGGAAAAATCCCTGTTTGCAGAAGTGTCTCCTATATTTATAAGAAGCAAAGACGATGCTGGGATAGAGGCTGAGCCGAGCTTTTAACCAGCCAGATTACACTTAGCAGGAGCATTTACCTCTGCCTCTAATCCGCCTGCCACAAAGACTTGCTAACTCCTTCCCGGATTTAACTGGAAGGCTGGAAATCTTCCCGCAGAGGAGAGAGTTAAGCCCGAGCTGGTGCTGGAGGGCTGCGGGGCCAGGGTCAGTCCTCCCCCCCAGGCACATCAGGTTTGGGATGGAGGTTTTAGCCCCAGACTCATTTTTTTTCTGGCAAGCTGGTCCCACAGGCAGGATGGGCAGGGGAGGGACCGGCGCTGGGAGCCCCTCGGTCCCCAGGAGCTTCGGGGCTGGTGGCTTCAACGTGGGCCCATGCAGAGCGAAAATTGGGATGTTCCAAGCAAAAATTGTCCCTGCTGAAATGCGGAGCCGAAGTGAGAGGAGAGCTCTGAAGGAGTGGCCGGGAAGGCACAGCCCCTCTCGTTTTCAGCTGGATTTCTTGCAAGAACAGAAAACATCCGTAGCCGGTGCTGGGTGCCAGGGGCAGGCGGGGTGGGGGGCAGGATGCTGCAGGATATGGCCCAGCTCCTGATCCCCGCAGCTGGTGTCCCCCAGCTCCCCTGACACCCCACCCCACTCCAGAGCAGCCACGTCCTCCATCACCTCTGCTGGATCTGGCCCATCGGTCCTCAGAACCCAGGGCACTGATGCCCGCTGCTGGGCACCAGCACTGTGGCTGCATGCAGGCAGGATCCGGCCCTTTATGAGTATCCCCCGCAGGATGCTTCGCCTCCATGACAGGGAGGGGAGAGACAAAAATCCCGGCCCTTGGGCCGCAGCACACCCCTACGGCACCCCACGGCACAGTGAGCCCGTGCCACTGCTGGGGGGGCCACGGTGCCACGTTAAGAGATTTTGGTGTGAGGCTTTGGGGCGAGTGGACGGGGACGCGGCGCGGGCTGACGTCATCGAGCTGGCCGGTGTCGGGCAGCACACGGCTCTGGCAGCGCTGCCGGCACAAGCGTCTCTGCGGCAGCCCGCAGCCTGCCGGTGCAATCCGCTGTCAAAGACGGCCCGGCTGGGAGAGGGGCCAGGAGAAGGGCTGGAGCGGCCGCCGGCGCTGGCGCGAGCCCGGCCCCTCTCCACAGGGCCCAGCCCGAAGGGCTGCCCACCCTCGGTCTCGCCCCGCGCCGCCAACGCTAAGCCCTGAGGGCCTGGTTTGCAGGCTGAGCCGGGAAGGAAGCGCGAGCTGAGACAGCAGAGCCAGGGCTGAAACCGCCCCTGACTTCTGGGAACCCGCTGATGTCGGAAATTTCCCTCCCGGCACGGCTGCACGGGACAGGACAGCGGGTCCCCTCAGCCAGACCTGGCAGGGTCTCCGTCCATCCGGCAGCACCTCCCGGGGCGCGGGGGGGGAAGGGGGGGGTGCGAGCCTCTGGTGCAGCCCAGGCCAGGGTGACACGGATGGCCACCGCGCCACCACCACCGCCCCGGCACTGGCTCCTCGCACAAAGGCCGGAAGCCGGGCCCAGCCAGGGAGTTTCCCGGCTCGGCCGCAGCCCCGGATGCCCCAGGGCTGAGCCGGCTGCCAGCCAGCAGCGTCCGTCCTGGCCTCTGCGTGCCTTTGCTGAGCTGCTCGAGTGGTTTCTGCCATGGTCGGGGCTTTCCCTGCCTTGCCTTTGCCGGCACAGCCGGCTGCCCCAGTGCTGCCACGCTGGAACCAGTCTGGGGGACTGGGGGTTCCCCAGGACGTGGCAGCAGCTGCAGCCACTGCATCCGGGGTTAATGTCCACAGCATCGCCATTGAGCGTTACACTGGGCAGCAGAAAGTACCTGGCAAGAGAAAATCCGCCTCACGTGTTTCCGAACTTGGCGCTGGGACCGGTGCCGGGTGAGGATGCCAGGCTGCAGCTGCTAACAGCGAGGCGGCCAGCCACGACGGCCATGGCTGCGGTGGGAGCCGTGGCTGTGCCGGCAGGGGAGGACATTGGCCCCCGGCAGGTCCCAGCCCCACCAAGAGGTTTGCTGCCCTTTGGGATGTATTTTGGGGCAATCGGCTGCTCCGGCTGGGGTGGCAGAGCCACCTGGGCCTGCATGCCAGCTCCCAGAAATCACCTGAAATCCTACGTCAAATGTGCCCCTAGCACCTTGAAGGCATCTAGGCAGGTTTCAAGCCCACCTCCTACGTTTGCCCCTGCAGCGGGTGAGCTCTACAAATGCCACCAGGTGCATGAGGACACTCTGCAACCAGCTCCATGCTGGGACGGGGGCTGTTGATAGAGAACAAGAGAGTGTGATTTGGTCACCACAGCGGTTGGGAGATTTGGGAATGTTGCCTTCCTAGTGGAAGCACAGGGCTCCTGCCTCTGCCACACTTCATTAGCTGTCGCTGGCCCAGGGCTGAGCAGCGCTGCCCGGGCAGTGGTGGGTCCCTTGCAGAGCTTCTGAACATCAGAAACCCTGGCTGTGCTCTGCCATCCCCACTGGCCACCGGCTCCCCCAAAAGCCCTTCCCAGGGGAAAAACCTCCTGAATTTCCCTTGGAAACCAACAGTGCTGCATGCTGGGAGAGAGGGAAGGGAAGGGGGGCCGTTGCTGGACCATGGGTCGGAAGAGCCAGCCAAGTTTCCTTCCTCTCTGGCAGCCCCAAATTCATAGTAACCTAGCCATGATGTGAACGGAAAATTAGCCATCCCTAATGACAAGCCCGATGGCCGTGTCACGGCATCCCGTCCCTCCTCCAGCTCCTCCTCCCACGTACCCAGCCCCAGGTTAGTGTGCCCCAAGGGGTCCAGCAACACAGGCAGGGGGGCAAATGGTGTCATTTCGAGGGTCTGAGGTGGCAAGTGGATCTGCACCATCAGGCTGCAAAGAGCAGGACGTGGCTGTGGATTGAAGCAGGTTTGCAGGCAGGAGGGGGTATCTCATGCCCAGCCGTGGGACCCCCCGCCATGCACACGCTGCTGCCCTCCCCAGCCCTGGCAGGGCTCGTGCCTGTGGCTGCAGCTCCACAGGATCCAGAGGGGGACGGGGGACCCCAGAAATGGTGAGACATGGCCCCGGCTGGGGGTTTCCAGCCAGCGCAGAGGCAGGCGAGCAGGGTCCGGCATGTGTGCAAGTACGTGTGGATATATGTGCGTTGCACACACCGAGGAGATCCACCCCGGTTTTGCCACTTGTATTCCTCGCCTGCTGCCTCCCTAACAAGCAGCCCACCAAATTTCAATGCTTTCGCACAAACAGCAGCAACCTCTGGGAAATGCCTTTCCCGGGGGCTGGGGCAGGCGGGCAGGGCTGTGGAGCCCCCCCCGCTCCCCTCCTCCAGTCTGCTGGGCAGGGGGCCAGCTTGGCTCCTGCGGCCCTTTCTGCAGGCAGGGCTGGTATGTTCACCACAAGCTATAGATGGCCCGGCTGCCGCTTTACAGTAAATCTGAGTAAGTTGTTTTGGGCAGAGCATTTGAAGTCCCGCAGGCAGCAAACCGGCCGTATCCTACTGGCACAATCATCTGCCGCAGGCGTCTCCCCTTTCCAGCGCACCCCTTGGCTTTCCCAGCACTGACCTGCCGTGCGTCAGCCTCCGTAAACGGTGCGAAGCTGTTTTCCCGGGGCTTCCCCCACCTTCTCAGAGGCAGCCGAAGTCTCGGGGAGAGCAGCTGCATCTGCCGTCACCTCCCCTTGCTTTGGCTCCAGGTGTTCAGGAAAGCCATCGAGGAAGGATGCTGGGGTTTGCAGTGCTTGCCGGCACGGTTCACAAACCGCTCCCCGGCCACTCTCTTGCTGCTTCTTTCTCCCGTCGTTGCTCTCTGGCCATTGGCTGCAATCTCCAATGAAGAGTCTGGGGGATTTTTCTGGTTTCTTGGGTGAATATGAAATCTTTACCCCTGCAGTGGCCAATGGATGAACCTGAAGCACCACTCAAGCATTTCTTTAAGGGCTTAAGTGAGCTTTAAGTGGCGAAGATGCCTGCTCCAGCCCCCTTCATGGATGGGCAACCCCAAGCATTGGGAAAATGTAAGATTTGGCTTAACCAGAAGGATTTATCTCAGCCTTTGGGATCACATTTTACATTTTTTTCTCCCTAACCCACAGGATTTTCTCCCTACCCACTTGTTAAGTGAAAACCACGGAGAGCCTCATGTCACCGATGCCTGTGAGGCTTGGGGCTGCAAGGACTGTCCCACACCTCACTTCACATTTGCACCCCAAGTCCAGAGGAAGGCGAGGTACATGCTTGTGAGAGATTCAGCCCCATCTGTTGAATGAGCAAGAAGCAGAAAGCAAGCAAGGCGCTAAGTCACCCAAGGACAGATCACCTCCCAGATGCTGAGCCCTGCCACCCCTGGCCCAGCAGCCCAGGGACATTGCCCCAGAGCAGCTCTGTCAGGCCCACGGCATCTTCTGCATTTGGCCCAACTCTTCCCGGCACAGGAAAGGATGCCCAGCAGACACAGGCGAGGGATTTTCCAGGGTGGGAGCTTGCTCCTAGTCTGGTTTCTCAGAAGCAGGCTGCAAGCTTGTGAATCGGAGGTATTTTTCAAGTTGGTTCCTGCAGTGGAAATGATCAAATAATTGTTTATACATCCGTCTGGCCCAATGGCTTCCGCTCATGGAGCAGAAACTTGCTGTCAAGGCTGCTGAGATGTGGTTCCCCCGTGATGCTATGGCATGCTTTTAAGAGGAAGATGTTGAGGCCGCAGGTGCCTTTCCAAGGCAGAGCAGTGCCGCAGTCTGGGCACGCTGCCGGCCAGCCACTGTAACAGATTCCTGCTGCCTTCCTCTCTGGGAAGGCACAGGAGGTTTGTACCTGGCAGCAGGCTTTCCCCTATTCCCCTTGCCCAAGAGGGTGCTCCCAGCATCTTCTCCACCCCTTGTCCTCTCCTTCCCCCTCCCACCAGTTTGGAACTCCAACAGTCCATCTGTGCCTCCTCCCACCTCCCCGTGCTCCCCGTGCTCGAGCAGGCATCTGGAATGACCCTGCTGCTCTGAGTGAGGATGGAGGACATGTATCCTCATGGGAAAGTCAGGCTGTCCCAGCAGCAGCCTCCTCCAGCCCCCAAAGTGACGGTGACATGAACGTTTCTATTCAGACGAACTGTGTTTTCAGGCATTCTCTAATGTGTTTTTCTTTTCCTCTCTCCTTTGGGGATGGAATTATTCTGGCTTTGTGCAAAAACCAGCTCTGAAGTGCTTGGGGAGTGGAAACCTCCCATTATACTTTTGAAAAATAATATTAATCTTCCCTCTCCTTTTATGAAGAGCTCTCTCCCCAATGGCTCAGGACTAGAGGTAGGCATTTGATGTGGAAATAGCCCTTGCTGAAAGAGCCCTTTTGATGTTTGATTTTCACCGGGCCAACTCCAAACCAACCGCGGCGGGCACCGGGTGCTGGTGGGGCTGGGCCCCAAAGGGTGCCCAGGAAGGACACAGGACGAAGGGGAGGTGCTGCTGGACTGTTATCCTGCCTGCCCGCCATTTCTCTGAGCCACAGGCAGGTCTTTCCAGGCTTTTAAAGACAATAAATCCAGAGGGATTTCCATGAATGAAAACTGCCCTTGGCCTGATTCAGCTCCGGGACCTGATGCGGGTGCCCAGCCTGGAGCGAGCTGGAGTGACGGACGAGGCACTGCTCAGTGCTGGAGCGATGGCGTCGGCCGGCGGGATGCTCTGACCGTGGGATGGCACGTCCCCGTGGGGAGCAGCGGGAGGGAGGCAGGATCCACCCGGAGAGCTGCCGGGCTGCAGAGGCAGGCAGGGACACTAACCGGGGGCCACCTCTGCCCTGGCCACCGTGCCCCTGCGGCCACCCTGGGCCCAGGATTAAGGATGCAGCGGATGAGCCACAGCCGCTTCCCAGCAGCTCTCCCTTTGCAAAAATCGGAGCACCCAGCACGCGTTACCACAGTGGGAAAGAGACGCCCGGGCAGCAGGCCAGCCCTGCCCAGCACCGCCAGGTGAAGTGCAGCCTGACGTCCTCCCCTATTGCAATCTGCGAGCACAGATAACGCTCTGCCATCCGGGGCAGGGTGGGGGATGATGTGTCCCCTCCAGCCCCAGCCAGCTGTGGAGACCGCAGAGGGTGGTGGCAGTGGTGGGGACTTTTTAGGACTGCAAGGTGTCTGCAAGGAGATTGGCACTGGTCCTGCATTTTGGGTTGGTTGGCTGGAGACATGAACTCTCGGTCATCCATGCTGCCTTCCCTCAGGCAGCATGGCAGCACTGAGCTCTGTGGTCCCATAAGCATCACTGTGCTGGTCCTCCCATTACATTCTGCATCAGCCATGTCCTGTTCCCTGACGCTGCTGGCAGCAGGAGCCCACGGCTCTGGCTAGGAGGCACTCATGCTTCCAAAAAGCAGGTTTCCATCCTTTCCCCAGGGCAAGAGAGACATGGCATCTCTCCATCAACTACAGAGCCCAGAGAGAAGTGCAAGAAGCAGGATTTGGGCCCAGCTGCAGGAATGCAAAGGCAAAGGGAAGGAGAGGGCACGCCGATCCCATCACCCACCAGGCCCCCCAAAATGCCTGTGCTGAAACGCACCTGCTGTGGGGAGCTGGGGCCATGAGGATGAGGATGATGTATATCTGGAGACAGTCAAAACCCACCTGGACACAGTCCTGTGCAACATGCTGTAGGTGATCCTGCTTTTGCAGGGGGGGGTGGACTAGATGATCCTAGAGGTCCCTTCCAACCCTAGTTCTGTGATTCTGTGATTCTGTGATTCTGTGATTCTGTGATTCTGTGATTCTGTGTGGGTGTGTGGAGGTGTTGAGGTGTGGGTAGGTTAGCCAGAGTGCCACAGATGCAGACGGCATCCTCCAATCCTTGTTGCAGGGACGCAGGGGCTGGTGAAGTGGTTGGGACCACCAAGCCTCTGTCTCGGGGGGCCTCTGGTGGCAGAGAGCCTGGTCACCCGTTTTCCTCTTCCAGTCTGACGTTGGTCCTATCTCATCATTTAATGGTTTTAGTATCCACCAACTTTACCTCCTGTAGTGCAGCAGCAAGCTTTTCTCTCCTTCCCCTGCCTCTCCCCCTCCTACTGTTTTCTCTCATTTAATTCCTCAAAGCACTTTTAAGAGGCCGTTCGGCTGGGAGGTACCGCCTAAAACAAAGTTGTATTGTGTACGTTTGGTCAAAGCAAGATAAGAGCTTCCAAGCGCTGGGGCAGTAAAGGTGGCTTCTTCAGGTGCTGGCAGCTCTCACAGAGCACGCAGTGTTCAGATGTGTTAACCCACCGGCTGGGATTTGCATAGGCACAATACCCCTCTTCACTTTCTGGCAGGTTCTTGGCCTGGAAACTGTTGTATTAAACCTTAGACCAGTATGTTGGCCCGGTAATCAGTATCACACTATTTACTTTGTCTCGCCCCTTTTTCTTTTGGAGACAATAAAGATTTTATGCTTTGTCAGCAGAAGGCAGGGCAAGAGCTCACCCTTTGTGGCGTCCACCTCCCCCTGGAAGCTGCAGCCACCCAGCGCTCTGGCAGCTGCCGGCTTTGCCTACGCTCTGCAAAGAGCCCACATCCAGCGTGCCTTCACGGCGCCGAGAAACAAAGTTTTTGAACTTTGGTCTCTGCCGACCTATGTGTTGTGAGAGAGACCCGGATGCCTTTGTACCCAAAACCTTTGTCCTCGGTAAAATCTGAAGATGTGGCAAGTTTTGTCTGATCCTTGAGGAACAGAAGTGCCGGACATCTGGAAATCCCGGACACGAGCACTGTGCCGGCACAGCTCGGCCCTAAGGCATGTGCTTAGCAAGACCAACGCTCCGGGGAGGCAGGGGACCAGCCGCACACATGCTGCGCAGTCCCTCCGTGCACGGGCAGTAAAGCTGATGCTTTCCAAATGCTCTGGATTTGTTGCACGTTTAGAGGACATCTGTACAGCGCAGGCACTGATGGGCTCAGGCTCCCAGCAAATGGTTGAAGGATTTACCTGGTGTGCTGGGCTGGTTTTTAGCCCAAGTTGAATTTCATGCTGCGGTGGCAGCACATACCCACCGAGAGCTATGCCACTGCAGCCGGAACTTAGTGAATCTGTGAAATTTGGGGGTTTGATGGTGATAAAGTCCTGTCTGATGGTGCAGAGTGGTGTGGTGGTTTGCAGGGACAAAGGAGATATTTTCCTGCATGTTTCTAGAGGATGCCGAGGACTCCACAAGGCAAGCGTGGCAGCGGAGACAGTGCCCTAAAGTCCCACCTGTCCTTCAAGAAGTTAATATTCTTCTCTTGGGAACTCAGTGTTACTCAACTGAATTCTCCCTTTAGGTTTGGAAATCTTCAGCAGGGAAAGAACCTTAATGCAAAGGACAGACGAAAAAGGTCTTAAAGAAGATGATCTGCAAGTTGCCTTTGCTCAAGCCCTCCCTGCCCATCACCTTGGCTGGCCAAGGAAGGCGTCGTGTCCATATGCTGGGTTTTAAATGATTATCCTACACAGCGCTGTTTGGTTTATTTCCTGGTTAGCGTTCAGAGGCTGTTCTTCATGTGTTTATTTACTGTTAAGCAAAGAAAGCCAGGGAAAATGATCTCCAAAGCAAATAGAGCCATGTTTCCATTTGGGAAAACTTAGAGGGAAAGCACGTGTAGCTAAGCAACAATGCATGATGGTAAATGGGTCATTTTCCAAGGCATGAACTGCATGTGGATAACTGCAAGGAAAGCAACCCCAGCCAACACGCTGCCGACATTTGAATTCTTGGCCTAAGTCATTAATAGGAAATTAGACGACTTTTCAATACCCCTGAGAGCTCCCTGGGATGTTATGGGTTTTCTTCTCCCACTTTCAATCTCCACCCAAAACCGGGGACGCGTCTCTCCGTTACGGCGGCTGGGCAGAGTTCTGAATACGGATGGGTTGCAGTGAGGTTCCCTGGACCCGAAGAGCAATGGGTCAGCTCCGGCGCATCTCAGGGAAGGGGATGGGGACAGGGGAGTACCACGGCAGGACTGAGGACCCGGCCATGAGAAAATTCCTCCTGTTTAGGGCGAGAGCAAAGCTGGTATTTGCTTGTGCATTAGCACCAAAGCTTGATCTGAAACCACTCCCAGCAGTACGTAGGGATGGCTGCGCTCAGTTATCCTCCCTGAGAAACTAGATGATCTCCGCTGTAAGAAAAGGGGGTTGTTTTCTTACCGTGGGGTAACACGTTATGGATATACAAGGGTACTAGTACTAGGATAGCACTAGCTATGGGATTGTAAAATTGTTTGGGAAGCCAGGAACAGGAGAGTTTGCTGGAAGATGGCAAGGTTAGGTTTGGGATGGCAAGGTTAGGTTACTGGGATGGCAAGGTTAGGTTAGCGGTTGGACTTGATCTTAAAGGTCTTTTCCAACCTAGATGATTCTATGATTCTATGATTCTAAGATAAATAGGGGAGGTCAGGTTTGGCCGGGGGCATAATGTCTACGTCACACAGCTGCTGCGTCGTGGGTGACAGTGCCTGGCTCAGCCGCAGGTGAAGGGTTCGGGAACCTTTCAGCTTTGCATCCCAGGGCAGGAAAACTATTGTGTTGGGTTGTTAGGATTTTTTTTCATAATAAAAGCAAACCTACAGAGTTCAAGCTTTGCATTTGCAGAAGTGACCAGTCATCTGGGCTTTTCCAGAATTCCTCCTCCCGGGAATGGTGTCACCTTCAAACCAGTGCTGGCAATTCAGCCTGAAGGTCACTAAGTGGGATGGCAGCAAAGCAGGATAAGACCTGGCTTTTCCCAGACCTGCTGTTGACTTCCTCTTCCTGCCGCCTGCATCGCTGGCTGTGATCAAAACGTACACTGCCATGTTTATTAAAAAGAAAGAGTTATTGCAGGAAGGTACTGGGATTATTCCTTTCCTCCATGAATAAAGTTCTGCAGTTCCTCTTAAAATCAGACCTGAGGAATTTACAGAGTGGTTATTGTACATTCCTTGGAAAAAAAAAATCTGAGCAAGTAGTTCCATTGCATTAAAGCAATGAATAGAGGAAGTGAAAAATATTTTAAATTCCTATATAGTGTTCTATTTCAAAAATGTCCTGGTTAAGAACATTAGAATTGGGGGGTGCCTTTTTTCTCTCTCTTTTTTCCCCTCTAATTTCTCTGAACTTGTTACAAGTCTCCTTCCATTTTGCTTACCATTTCCAAGCGACTAAATAGAGAGAGGCCTGGAACGATGACAGAGATGCGAAGTGCACAAAGGGACCGGAGTGTGGTCCGATAATTCTGTAATTGGAGCTGCTTGAGGCGAAATTTTTTTCAAGCCAGTGTAAATGGGGATCGCTGAAACCCTTAACAATCGGTCTGTCAGGCTGCTTCTTTAATGGATTGCTCTGTTTAACTCTCTCTGTTTGTCACTGGCAAGATGACAAGAGAAATTAGTGTACTGGAAAATATAAGGTAACTGGCAGCTCCCCAGCCCAGCTCCACGGCCCCGCAGACCCCAGGGTGCCGCAGCGCCGGAGCCCGGCTCACCGGCTGCTCTGCTGCCTCTGTGGAGGAGGAGGAGGACGAGGAGGATGAGGAGGACGAGGAGGAGGAGGAAGGGAGCTTGCAACCTCCTGCCCTTCCTAGGGGTAAAGATCTGCAAAAATACCCATCGGCTCTGGGACAGACGTCGTGAAGTGTGTGGGGAAGAGGGGTGTCCCTGATGGCCGTGGGGTCCCCGAAGTACCATGCACAGCTAGGATCGGGGTGGGGAGAGGATGTAAGTGTCCTCCCAAGGCCAAGTCCCAAACCTTTCATCAGCTGCAAAACAGCTTTGCCTTCTGCTCTTACACCACAGTTACTCTTTCTTTTTTTTTAAGCGCTATGGGTTAATGTCAGTTTTCTGGGGGTGCTGGGTGTAGGGTGGGAGCACTGACCATTAGAGAAGATGCTTCCAGTTTGCGTGTGACTGTGAGTGTGGGTGAGCACGTGCGAGTGTGTGCAAGTGTGCACTGCTTTGGAGATGCTCCGACACCTCCATTGTTCGCAGCCAGGCTCTGAAATTTGGCAGCGACAATGCCCCGAGGCTAGAGATGTACCTTTCGCTTTTCCCATGAAATTCCATTCTGGTTTGGCTGAGTTATAAAAAAAAAAAGTTTGAAAATCGCCATTTCCCTTCTGCTGCCTGCATTCCTCAGGAAAACTTTGGCAGCCTGTCAAAACAATAACTGAACGTGAACTTTCTAAAGAGCTGGCCCGGTGCTGTCTGCCAAAGCAGCAATTCAGCACAGCTCAGCGCGGCGTGTCCTTTCCCTCACCCCCCTGTGCCCACCCCCTCGCACACCCATCCCGGGCACCCTTTGGGGCAGACGTGCCCACTCCGGACACCAGCGGGCAGAGCACAAGGTTGGCATAGGCAAAAGCCCTGCTGCAAAAGCCACACACACCTCCTCTCCCCTCGCCAGAGAGCGGCTTTCTGCTTCCAACCCCGACCGTTACTCCTGCAATTTTTGGGACAGAAACCTCTGGAGCCGTGAGGAAAAGCCAGTCCAAACCTTGCTGAGGAATACCTTAGGTCCAGCTGCAGTAATCTACATTGTAGACATTTATTTAAAAGATCTTATTCCTTTTTCTTTTTTTAAATGTTATTTCCTATGTTAAAAGAATGTTGTTTACAATGCAAAGCCAGATGCTTTTAAGTTAGGAAATGCCGTATGTATGATTCCTCACACACTCAACTCCGTGTGCATGTATTGTGCTATGACCTTTAGGTGAGCCCCTATTTCAATCTCTTTCCTTCTCGTGTGGACACGGGAGGGAAGAGGGCTGCTCTGACAGCGGTAAATAAGACACTTCCTAACACTGAAGTGTTTCATTTGAATGCTTTTGTGGACCGCGTATTATTCTTTAATACAAGTTTTTAATGCAATGTATAATTTTCAAACCAAAGCACCCAACTTCGGCACACTTGCCAGAGTTTTTCCTCACCACAGAAATGCGGCTGCATCTGGGGTGGAGCGAGGCAACTGTTTGCAGCCTATTAGGACATAAAATGACTCTAAAGCACAGAGGAGGAAGCAAATTCCTTGTTAAAAACACCCATTACATTTCACATGAAGGTGCAGGAGTGTGCGGGGAGGGAAACTGCTGCTCCTTCACCCCCACAGGGGTTAATACTCTTAATCTGGTGGCAAATGCTTCGTGGTCCTGGGGTATTTTCGGGGCTCAGATTGTACAATCCAAGGGACAGACGGTGCTTGCACCGTCCCCGTGCTGCCAGCATCACACCGGTTCAGGAAGACAGGATGAACCTCTGCCTTTCCCACCACTTCCTCTGCCAGCAAGCCCCAGGTTTAGCTTGCAGCACGCTGAGCCACGCTGAGACCCCGGTGGCAGTGTCTGAGCCAAAGCAGACTAACCCTCCTGCCTTCCCTCATCCCCTCGTCACCAGGAGGTGAGAAACAGGCAGGAACAATCCGTTAACTAAACCAAACCGCCGCAACTGGTTGTTCTCGTGCTGTTACTTGCAAGACACGGCTGCCCCCATGGGAAGCTGGCCACCAATTATGGCAGATACTCCACAAATCTCGGTGTCTGTGCAGTTCACAGCCAGTAATTTCGTGTAGCATTTACTGCCGGCCAGGGAGTCGTCCTTTCCAACGTGAACACAGCTCTACCTTCTACGAGCTCCCCTCCAGCGAGACCCTGAGCTTATGCTAACAGCGAAGCTAATATTTGGAGCTCAGGAGTGGCCAGGAGTCTCCAGCCTGCCCCAAAAATCTCTCATTATTTCAGTGCGTTTGGCTGGCAGTGCTGCGGATTCAGCCCCCCTCCCTCCTCCACCCCTCCAACTATAAAAGCCTGTTGTGGCCTACATTCAGCTGTCGGATATCACATTATCATGGCTCGGCAAAGAGGAAACCAAGCAGTTTGGCACAAATGGCTTTTCTGTGTTCAGCCGGTTCCAGCGTGGGTCCGTTCGGCTCCTCCTGAAGCACATGGAAGCGCTCAAAACTTCAATATTTAATCTTGCCTTGAAATGCAAATTGTCAGATCCAAGGAAATGAAAGCGAGGGAATGCATGGCTGTCGACATGGGGACAACGGGGAGGCAGCAGACACTGTGCTTGCTTCTTGCCTTTCAGCCTTAGCGTGGGGCACCAGGACCCTTTCTCGAGCACTGTGCCCCCCGCTCAAGCATTGTCATCATCATCGTTATTTTATCGCAGTGTTTGAACGCAGCTCTTCCCAACTTGGGGTGATCTAGTGCTCAGCCGGACCTTGAGCATCCCCGAACGCTCGGCGTGCTCCCGGTTTTGTTTCTGTTCTCCAAGGGCACTGCCATGATGCTGGATCCTCAGATTTTGTGCCCATCGAGGGGAGATGCACAGGCAGAGGGGATTTTGCAGTGTGTAAGGCAGCACACGTGCCTTTCTCCCCCCCCTCGGCACGCGTACGCACACAACCATTTGCCCCTGTTCCAAGGCAGGCGGTGGGGTAGGAAAGGGAGCAGCCCATGCATGCATGTTGGGAGCCAACTAATCCTGGATATTTTATAAGCACAGTTTTCAGAAATAAAAACACATTAATATTCTGTTCTCTCAAGGCATTATCCTACTGTTTACCATTACACACAATCCTTTGCCTTAAATTGCATCTTTGATTAAAGCAGCAATGAGAGAAACCAGTGCTAATAACAAAATGTATTCTGCTTTAAATCACTAAAGTGAAAACATCAATAAGCTGTAACCATCAGTGCCGCCATGAAAATGAAGGCAACCACCATGGGAAACAGCAAGGATGAAATCTACTTTGCCAGCATAAAAGCCAAGTAATTAGGTCTTATGTGGGTGGAACTTATAATGAGGTGCAGGAAGGGGGAAAATGAATTTCAACCCTAGCCTGCCTCCTCCTCCCCTCCTCCTGCCAGAGCTGCTCATCTATGTTTTGGGGGCTGCAGTAAGGACGGCAGCCCCATTTCTCAGCTCTGGAGGGTCTGCAAAGCAGTGTTCAAACCTCCACCTGCCCCCACCACCCAGCCCTCGTGGGGCTGCTCTGCAGCCCTGCCCCGTGCACCCCCAGCAGGCAGCGGATGGTTTGTGCCCATGGTACCAACTTAAATTTCACTGAGGGACAGGGGTGTGCTTCCAAGGAGGACATTTCATTTTGAGCAAGCTCGAGCTGATATATTGTATCAGCCCAAGAAATTTAATTTAAAAATTAGAAAAAGGAATCATATCTGGTTATCACGGATTAATCAGAGTTTATGGATGGGGATATAAAATTATCTACAGTGAGTTATTTGAATCAAAGCTCTGTACTCCTCTGCAGCTGTCCATCCCTCAAGGAGCTCTATTACTGGAGCAGCACTGCTCTCAGTTGCTTGTCGTGGAAGTTGTGATACATCAGCAAACTTCAGATCCTCTGCGTCCAGCTTTTCCCACATACTCTTACACAGGGTATAGCTTTTCAGTTATTCAATGTTGCAGTCAACCTCTGGTTCACCTAAGCCAGGAGTATGTTTTCAGGAGCTGTCTACCTAGTGCTAAAACAGGAGAAATTAGTCATAACTTAGTCTTCCATGCTTTTACATGCAAATAAAGCAGACAACTTCAATGCTGCATTTTCTAATATTCCCTGACGTCTCCACAGCAGATCAAGGTGCTCATCCATCCTTGTGCCTGTGTCATTGGTTGGAAGTCTCCGGAAACGGCTTTTCCTTAATTTCTCAACAGCTGTCATTTCGCCTTTCTTTAAGGATGCTTCACTGTGCTAAGACCAAGGCTGACTGCCGAGCTGGCTGCGTTTCTGCCTCCCAACAGTGCTTGTGGGCTGCGGGCTCAGGGTCTGGCCATCGGGATATGGCTGGCAGGCAGGCTGAGGTTCAGTTTCAGGTGTGTTTGCAGCTCAGATTTATCCCAAAGCTTGTGAGAGGTAGCCATCCTGTTTGGTGCCTTTTCCTCTGCTTTTTTTTCCCCCTGGTTATGTTGCTATGAAGAGTGTTGGGTTTTCCTGAGGGTTACACTCTATAGTTACCGAACGGTTACGAAGCCCTCTGAAACACTCAGGTTATTATTTGGAATACACAGCAGGCAGCTGCCAGGGATCTGCGGAAGTATGGCAGGGAGGAGAGCCCGTGTTTCTGGCAGCAGAGCAGGCAGCCTGGGGGTGGTGCGGCGAGGTCGGCCAGCTCAGGCCCCAGCCGGGGACGGGGACAGGGGCTCTACCTGCGAAGGGCGGGCCTAGGCCGCGGCCCCCTCCCACAGACCCCATCCCCAAAGGGAGAGTACCAGGTAGGCCCGGGGGGGCGTGCACCCCCCCCCGTCCGTGTGGGCAGGGGCCGTTTCCCCACCGGTAGCGTCGGGGCCGGCTGCAGCGCGGGGTGCACGGCCCAGCCCCGGGGCTGCCCCGGCCGGGCTACGGGGCCCGGGTCTGCCCGCTCGGCCCCTCAGCTCCGTCCCCCCTCTCCGCCTCAGCGCTCGCCTTTCTTTGTCCCGCTTAGTAACTGGGGCCCGCAGCCAATCACCATCGAGCCGGCCGGCTTCGCCGCCAGCTGATTGGGTGAGCCGCGCGGAGCTCTCTGCCAATGCCGGCGCTCGCTGCTCGCTCAGACAAAGACAGCAGCTCTGGCAACTGGGCTCGACTCCCCCCCCCCC
>VXBL01010161.1:781171-820409 GCA_013400195.1 Aramus guarauna | reverse complement strand
GGTTTTTTTTTTTTTTTTTTTCCTTTCCTTTCCCTCCCCCCCCCCACTCCCCCTCTCCATTAAAAGCCGAGAAAACCATTCTCTTATTTATAAACCTGCCGGGACTTGACTGTCGCGATGTACAACACGGTGTGGGATATGGACCGCGATGACACGGACTGGAGGGAAGTGATGATGCCCTATTCCACTGAGCTGATATTTTACATTGAAATGGACCCTCCAGGTAGGGAGCCGAAGCCTGTGCACCCCTCGCAGCGGGTCGGGGCCGCCTTTCATTCCTGCCTTCTCTCCCTTGCCCGTCCTCCCTCCTCCTTGCAGACCCTTCCCGTTTGAAAAAGGAGGGGGAACCTGCAGAGGGGGAGGAAAAAAAAAAATAAATCTGTAGTTCAACTTTGCGTAAACTTTCCAGGGACTTGAACCTGCTGTCTCCTGGGCAAAAGTATTTTAATACTGTTTTTTTGGGGAGGTGGGAGGATAACTGCAATTTGTGGTGCTTTTTGGGAGGTGGAAGGAGGCAGGAGGAGAGCTGCTTGCAGCCGCTCTCCCGAGTCTCCTTTTTTTAAGCCGTTATTGAAAACCGTATAT
Source organism: Aramus guarauna (assembly GCA_013400195.1). NCBI lineage: Eukaryota > Metazoa > Chordata > Aves > Gruiformes > Aramidae > Aramus > Aramus guarauna. The sequence goes on along the minus strand of VXBL01010161.1, from coordinate 819,824 downwards.
TTTGGCTGTATTCACTTCTCGAGGAGCGTTTTTATTAGCCTCTTCACCTGTGTGCCTTTATGTGCCTGTAACACTTTGATGGTAGTGATTTACCTACCTCCATTCAGTTCCAGTTTAATCGCTTTTACAGTCTCTGAGACCCTTTTCTCGCCAGCTCTACTCCAGCATTGACAGATGAGGTGTGTTTTGTCGCTGGGTTTTGGTGCTGGGGGGATAATACTTGGGAACAGGCTGGAATCCATCCCTGGAGGCACCATTACTTTGATAACGCTGAATAACCTTGTTCAAAAGGATTTGATGCAACTTTTTTTTTCCCCATGGATTGCCAGTGCTGAAAATGAAGAAATGCTTTTTCCCCTTGCTTGCCTGAAGTTTTTAGATGGTACGGAAAGTTTCTTTCATATCTGAAGAGTGAGGGAAGGCTTACAAAGAGAAGAGGTTGAGTCTTTCTTTGGTAATGAATTAAAGTGAGTATAAATGGGTACTGGTGAAACCGTATCTATACCTCTAAGAGTCTAACAGGCTGAGAGCAGTAAGGTAATTGAAGGGCCTTTATGTTCTCAGGTCTCTGATCTGTACAGCCAGAAGGTACAGTAAAATATGCATCAAAAATCTTAGCCTGCAGAGAAATTGATAGCAAATAAGTGCTTCTAAGTGGAATCTTTTGTGTGGCACATACTGTTAGACTTTTGAAATGCACTTTTCAATCTGTGCTTGAATCGTGGCTTGTATCTCCAAGTGTGGTTTAGTCTCTTTGTTTCAACACAGTGAGCTCTTTTTTTTTTTCCTCCTCTTAGGTATGTGGTGGTACTTAATTAAGGAGGTGATCATCCTGAGATTTTTGGATCTCAAGGACATGTACTCACTTCCTCTGGTAACTCTGATGGTTTAAAAATGGGACAGATCTCTCAGACACACAATACGGGCCACTACTCATTAAATTCTTGCTTAGCTGACGCTACCTATTTTTAGGTGTTACTCATGAAAGCATAAAGTTCAGTCAAATCTATTTGCTTCTGTGAATTTCGGAAGGTATCTTTGTTGTAAATGCTTTTGATTTTAAGTATTCATGAGGTTAGTATTTGTATTTGCTTGTATCAAGCAACAAAACCCCAAGTTCCATTGTAGGTGGCTTAAAACAATTGTGTGGGGTTTTTCATTAAAAAAAATAAAGCCCCTTGAATGGCTTAGTGCGCGGAGGCTGTTAAAAAGAGGCTGGCCTAACTGAACTGGTCAGAAAACAACTTTGCTGTATTTCTGCAGGAATTCAGCTATGCAGCCTTACAAAGTTTACATTAAGAAGCTGTGCTTCTGCCGTTAATAATGCCAATATTTCCATCATTGAAGCCCTGTTGTCAGGGATCAAGGTTCTGCGTGGTCCAAACACCAGTTAACAAAAGGACTTAATATTACATGCTGATCCCTGAAGTGCTCAGGAACTTAACCTTTCATATTTTTAAACTAGAAAAGCCAGAACTGGAAATGATGCATGGGATGATCCCCATGTGTATGTCCTGATTTCATAGAACTATAACTTTTAAATTGCAGGGGGAGGGAGGGAGAGTGTGTCTTGCTTTTTCCTTGTCCAGAGGTGGGGTGAGAAAGCATTTTCTGGTCTGGGATGATAGGTCATCCCTAAGGGCAGTGTGGAGGAATTTATTTGGAAGACTTAAACACTCGGCATGCCTTGGGATAAAGTCACTGCGTTTGCACCCAGTAACAACCACAACTTCATCTGGCCTGCTTCCAACAAAAATTTGTGAAAGTTTTCAGTGTAGCATTCCCCCGCACGGTGGCTGGAGTGCCTGAGCGGTTGAATGGTGGCAATATGTTTTCTCAGCAGCACACAAACTAACAATATGCAGCGAGTGTCCCCGCTGCCAAAGGAGGCAGCACGGTCTTTTGTTCACAGAACTTGCGTGAAGAGATCCCTGGTTGGTCTTTATGCTGCAGGACTGAGCATCTACTAGTATGTCTAAACTTCAGGCAGAAGACAAAAGCAAGGTGAGCATAATGTGCAGTGTCACCAGTGACCTCTAAGTCAAGGATGAGGATACTGTTTCTTGTTAAGGGCCAGTAGACCTTTAATTTATCTTGGCAGGCTGTCTCAATACCCACCTTAGCGTTGCCCAATAATAATGCAGAAATAAAATCTGTGATGGCACGCAGCCTGCAGCACAGCCATAGCTTCTGTCAGGCCTCAGTGCACCTGCACCAGCTTATCACTGTGCTCGAGTTTTCTGTCTGGGGTTGTAGGTGTAAATGGATGCTCAGAGCAGGTCCTGAAGCCTCTCTGCTAGAAAGCTTGCTCAGAAGTTCAAAAGTAATAATGAAGGTGATGCCTCTGTCATGCAGGAGGGTTGTGTTTGTTTTCCCAGCAGAGGCAGGGTCAGGCATCAAGGGATTGCTACCTTTTACTCCATCCCTAAATATAAGAGAGGGACAGTTTGCCTAAATAGAGTTGGTGGAGCTAGAGATTCAGTTCTGCTAGCCTTGCAAAGCGAGCCTTCCAGCAGTACAGGTAGCACAGGAGCAGCAGTGGTGACAACCAGCAGGGTGACTCCTGTTACCTAATGCTTTTTCCTTCTGCTTGCATGGCTTTTGGCATAATAAAATGTATCACTGGCATAAGGTAGGATCTGTATGTGGGAAATAATACTGGGTGCAACTAAACTCAAGACAAAACCAGAGCTATTAGTTGCATATAGCTAACATAGTAGCTTCTAAACTTTCTAATCAGGGTTAACTTAGAGTATTATGGCCATAGCAGCATCATATACTGGTTCTGGCATTAGGAAATTGGCTGCCAGGGATTCACTTGCATGTTTGTTCTTGCTGTGGGTTTTGTGTCTGAAAAGATAAGGAAATAGAATACTGGATTGAATTTAGTTTTTCTTTAATGACATCTGTTCAGATGTGCAAAAAAGTTGTTACTGCTGTAAGTTAAGTTTTTGAACAGAGGACGTAAAATTGACTGCAAAAGTTACCAGAGTACCTAAAGCATAACAACCTATGTATTACCTTGCTCCTAATAAGTAGGCCTAAGTAATGTCTTTCCCTCTGTAGATCTGAGATATATTATCAGTTGTGTTGATGATAAAATGTATAATCACTGAATACATTTTGTCACAGTTGGATGAAAATCAGTAAGAGTGTTCCGCTGGGATTTCAGACACAGATGTCAGCAAAGATATTTGGCTCAACTACAGATTAGAGGTTAGTTTCATTTGTGTGGGTTATGAAGAAAACCACAAGTTTGAAGTAAGCTTACTAATGCAGAATGGGCTCTGTCTATTTATGAGCAGATAATAGAGTGTTTGTCCTAAAGCTACATGAAAGCTACCTCTTGGAAGCCTGTTAGGCCCAAATATGACCAACTACGTTTAGAACTTGATCCAACTGTGTTTTTCAAGAATATTACTCTACCTTGCCTCGTGTGCTGAGACTGGGTGTAACAATGCTGCTGTTACAAAATCTTTTAATAATGAAGGGGAGGTGGGCAGCAGCAATAATCTATAGGCTGCTTAGTTTGGTCTACTTTGCAAAAGCAGCACTCCCTTTGAATGAGACAAGTATTCAAGGAAAAAAGTGCATTTATTCATTATAGTTTCTATTTTCTTCTCATATATAATTTGACAACCCTTGTTTTAAGGGAATGATACTATAATTGTAATTGGGAAAACATAGGGTTCTGTTCTCAAGGGCAGTGTTTACTCGGATACCAGTCGTGCTGTATCATTATCAATGTTATACTGGAAACTGAATGTGGCTTCTCAGATGGGGCTTGTGGTATGTGGTAGCCAGATGTAGGTGAACACTGCGTGTCTATGCCTGACTAGTTTTCCAGTGGGAGAACAGATGCAAATTTTAATAGGATTGTCAGTATTGTCCTTCAGCTTATCTGAGCTGACTCCAGAAGCTTATCAAAGAAAAGTTCTGCTCTTACACATCTTTAAATAAATAAATAAAAAATAGTAGTTCTACTAGGGCATGTAATCAAGACAGCAGCACTGTAGCAGCAACTGTCTTTGTTGCAAATTTAAGTCTTGCTGAAAGTCATGTTTCCAAAAATGCAGATCTTGGGGGTTGAGAGTTTCCTTATTACAGAGGGAAGTTTGTGCAGACTGTTTTGGCGTAGAGCAGGGAATAAATAAGGCTCAGTCACTTTTATTCTGCATCTCCTGGAAAATGGTTTGAATTGGAGTCTCAGCTCCTCTGAGGACAGTAATGTGAATGCTTGTATTCTGTTCTTGTTACACCTAGATTTCTCTACTGGCCTTTGCATTTAATGACTGCTGTAACAATTTTCTATTTCTGTTTGCATTTTCAAGCTTGCTTTTGCATTCCTTGCATTTGGTTTTCATTTTGATGGGTCTAACTGTGAAAGAATATCACTCATCAGCTTTCAATTAAATACATGAACACAAAAAATAGCATCATTAATATAAAGTGAAATGATGTTTTGCTTAAGATGGGAGAGCCTGCTTTAAAAAGGCTGACAATTTTGTTTATCAGTAGGCTTTCAGAGGATGTAGAAATAGTTGGGGAGGGAAAGCTTGCTGAAGGGAGTTGTTCATCTCTGTTCTGTAAAGCTGTGGATTTATGCAAACTAAAACAGGGGAGAACATTCTTAGAAGAAACCAAGCTCTTCACCATGTTTTTGAAGGCAAAACCTGCAGCAAATGTTATTTCTGCAATTGTTGTTCTGAACAATTTTGTGTATCGCATGATGCCTGTACCTGACAGGAGTTAATCACTGCGTTGCTTCCTTCTGCCTTACCTGTTTAAATGGAGAAGACTCTTCTTGGAGTTTCCTTTGGGGAATATTGTTTTCCCAAGCAGCAGAGTTGACTTCTGCCTTTGCCGTTGCCTGCGTGATATCTTATTCCAGAATGAAGGTGTTCGGGCTTATCTTTGCTCTACAGCTTGGGAAAACAGAGAGGCATAGCTTGTTATACACATCTGCACCCAGTACTAAAAGCAATTGGGTGCCTTACATCATCTCATGTTGGTTGTTTAGTGAGTCACTTTTTGGGCAGAGAACTAGAGAACACTGGAAACAGCAGCATAAAGCATACTTTTATCGACATTCCCTGTATGTTTTAAAGCTTAGGCTTTGTTATTGTCAAAAATACTGTTAACTGTTGAAATAAGTTGCTGTAAAACTTTAGCCCCATTAAAGCAATAGGTGTGTTCTAGCTGGATTTTTGGAAACTCGTTTTCACAAAGTAGGTTGCTGAGTAATGCTAAAAGAACAGTCTCTGCTCGTGTACTAAATGCCCCTATGGAAATGAGTCAGATTTTCTCTTTTTTTTCTTCTGCTTTTTATCTCATTTCTTCTGACAGGTTAAAATCTGCACAATTGCTAAGTAAGCAAGAATTTGCTTCTCCACATAATCTAAACTACAGCATGTGAGCTGGTGCTGGGTCCCCAAATAACGTGAGGGGATGTTACCTCTTTAGAAGAGATTTTCATTGTCCTTCATCTTTGCTGTCCTCCACTCAATAGACAAAGATTTTGCAATGTTTCAGTGAATACATTCCAGTACCTTAAGTTCCTCTAGTTCTTCTGAGAGAAAACCAGCCATATATAGGGAGTTTTGTAAGAATTCATACAGTTCAAAAGAAGAAAAGTGTGAGTGGTGCCTGTTGTAGTCCTTTCCAAAAAGGACCCCAGCTGCCCTGCTTGGACACCAACCAGCTGCCTGGTGAATCCTGATGCCAAAGCACAATGCACTCTGAAGCTTTCCAGTAGCTGAACAGGATCCAGGTTCTTCTCTGGCTTTGAGTCCAGCAGCACACTCGAGATGGCTACCGTCCATCCAGTGCTCTTTGAAAAAGGAGATTAAATATTTCAACTGCTTCAACCTGTGACTGCTTCCAACAGTCACCCAGATTCTCTACCAGTTTTTGTGAACTGGAAAAATGTTATTTTAATGATAGTTCATAGGAATGCTACCTCTTCTAATATCAGATATCCTTGAGGCTGATGCATAGTTATTTAGGAAAGGCTTGAAAAACATCGTGTTTCTCAGCACAAAAATTTGAGTTTGGACCCCACCTGGAATACTGTGTTCAGCTCTGGGGCCGTCAATGTAAAAACATGGCCCTGTTCAAGCAAGTCCAGAGGAGGCCATGAAGATGACCGGGGGCTGGAGCACCTCTTCTATGAAGACACACTGAGAGGGGTGGGGTTGCTCAGTCTAGAGAAGAGAAGGTACCTTATAGCAGCCTTCTAGTACCTGAAGGGACCTACAAGCAAACTGAAGAGGGACTGTTTACAAGGGCATGGATGAGGGGTAATGGCTTTAAACTAACAGAGGGTAGATTTAGGTCAGATATTAGGAAGAAATTCTTTATTGTGAGGGTGGTGACGCACTGGCACAGGTTGCCCAGAGAAGCTGTGGATGGCCCATCCCTGGAAGCGTTCAAGCCTGGTCTAGTGGAGGGTGTCCCTGCACATGGCAGGGGGGTTGGAACTAGATGGGCTTTAAGGTCCCTTCTAACTCAAACAATTCTATGATTCTATGAAATTAAAAAAACAAACAAACAATCAAACAAAAAAAACCCCACATATGAATCCATATCCTCTTTATCTTGTTTGTTCTTTGACTACAGAGTAACTTGAGTTTTGGTTTGGTGTCACTTTGGAACTCTTGTACTTCAGTTTTTTCTTTCCAAACATAAACCTCCCATTTCCTTCTATTAGCTGCTGCTACTTACTCTCTGTTACTTTCTTTATCCTCCCCATGAAAGAACAAAACTCCGCAGGAGCCATTTTTTCAGGGGTTTTATCTTCTCTACCCTTATCCTAAATTTCAGCCTCTGTAGTCCATAAAATCTGATTCTGCACATGATCATCTTTGCTTTTGGATTAATTCTTTCCTTCCATGCCTCCCCTCCTCAAAAAACTCAGAAAAACCCCCAAAACAAACCCCCACAAAAAAAACCCCTACCAAACCAAAACCAGAGCTGCTACTGCAATGGAGCTCAAGAAAAATTGCCGTAATGAGGGGACACAGCCCACTGTTTGAGTGTGTTTTGCTTTGAATGTGGGCACTAGGGCTTACACTCTAACACCTGCCCCAGGAAAATGTTTTAGAGGTGGATGAAAGGTTCACTGGCAATATTGTGTATGTAAATTCTGTTGACTGTCACAATCCAAATTTGTACATTGCAGTTAAATTTCCCAGGCTGTTAGTACTCATGCTGCGCTGCCCTGTATAGTCATCTTGGGGATATTATAGGAATATAGATTGTTTGCCCTCTGAGGAACTGCTCCCAAGTGTCAAATTAGAAGTCTTTGGTGTTTGTGGCATCTTTACTCTGATTCATCACCTGTCTCCTGAAGGACGGAAGGAAACTTGTATCAAGCAGATGAATGTTTAAGAGCCTTTCCACTTTGAAGGGTACAGTACAGTCTCTCTGATAAGTTTTGGGACAGTGAAAGAAGTCAAATTGTTGCTGTGAAATGGATTTCATTAAAATATTTTGAAGATCACAGCATACTTATGTGCAGAGATTGAATCCATTTCTTTTGTGACACCTTGAGATCTCAGCATGAGCAATGGCCATGCATTCTGACCCTGGCTAGACTATTTCATGCCTGCTGTGAATCTCAGCTTCTGCTGAGGGCACTGCATAGGACTGCATGGGTTGGGACTTCTGCCTCAGTGGAGCTTCCTTCAAGATCAAGGTTCTTAGAAAAGATGATGCATGACAAAACGTACAACAGTTTTCTTCTGAATACTTTTCTACCTTTAAATTTCTTCTGGAGTGTTGATTTGAAATGCACCTTTTGATCTTGATTTAGATGGCTCTCTGTTAGCAATTTAGATGGTGTTGAAATATTGCTGCTTTGGTAACTAGAAAATAGTTTGACATAGTGCAAGGACAGGTGCTGTATAAGGAACAGTTTTACATACTGCTTTGAAAGATGTGAGCTAGTGGTAAGCTGAAATAAAAGGCAGCTTAGAGCAGCAAGAGTCACATGTATTTACAGCTGTATTATTATTATTTTAAGTAGGCTCTTGTGCAGCAAACTTCTCAGTAGCACCGACATTTCTGTGAATTAGCTCTCCTATGAGGTTTGTACCTGACGCCTGGATAGATGGTTAGTCTTTGAAATATCTGGGGAAAACAGCCCTGGGCTTTTTTATTTAAAATGGCTTTTTCTTTTGGCTTTAAGTCTCCTAGCCATAGTGTGTCACTGCTCAGGTCTGACTTCATTCTCCGTCTTCCATAATGAAAAGCTAGTGCTTTGTTCTCAATCATTGTATCTCTGTGCTTATTCTAAATTTTGTGTTTTCCTTGCTATTATCCAGAAATCAATTTCCATGTATTGACCAAAGAGTATTTTTTAATAGCCATTTGAAGACTACCTGTGGAGGGGTAGAAAACATGCTGTGGTATTTCTTCTGTGAAGGTAGATGAGGAACTGCTTTAGTTAATAAGCAAAAAGGAGAATTTACTTGCTTCTTGCATTTTATATTTACTTTTATCATATAGTCTTCTAGACCTGACATTGGATACTATAAAGTACAGTTCTTCATATTGAATATTTCAGATTTTCATGGACAATAAAATGTCTGCTGCGGACTTTCATCCAAAGAGTTGGTGAAAGCCTGGGCCTTCTGGCTAGGAGATAAACCTGTTCATTCCTGAAGTGAGCTGAGCATGCGATGCTGAGTAGTGACAATCTGAGTGATGAAACATGGCAAAAGTTCTGAAACGTATCCAGCTTATTAATAGTGTGTTAATTATGCTTGGTAGGTAGAAGAGGGCTTGTCCTTTTTATCCTTCTCATGGTAACTTTGGGACAGTCATTTCAACCCTGTTGATCATGGAACCTCTGACGCTGCTGCAGCTTTGCAGCTGTTACGCTATGGTCTCGGTTGAAAGGAAAAACGTTTTTCATTGAGCAGTGAACATAATTGGAAAGTTGAGGGGTTTTGGCTTTGCAACTTCATGCAAAGGCTAGAACAAAGAGGAGATGCTGTGTTACTTTATAATACAGGAGTCAAAGATCGCAGTGCTGTTTGTCTGACAGTGAGCATCTTCCATTTCTTCCATTTCAGCCCGTGAAGTTAATGAGCCTTGCAACACAGTGAGAGGTGCTTGTGAATTGCCCAAAAGAATTCTGAATTTGAGCCAGCCTCTTTTCACACACTGTTGTTGTCTACCATTCTGCAGGTGTCCCATAGCAGATAATCTTTTAACCTGTGCAGTAGCTGTGGATGCTCCTGAAGAACACAGTGTAGCAGAAGTCTGGCAGGCTGTAGGAGGTGAAACAGTGGTTGGGAGGTGTGGGAGAGGACTGGATAGCTGGGGAGTTTTCAAACAAAACAGATCTTTATCAAAAAGCCAATTAATCAAAACTGAAATATTTCTTAAAGGTGTTGGTTTTTATGAAAGTTCATAGAAACACAAGCAAAGCTATAATGGGACTGTTTTCGTTGGAAGCCTGCCTGGCTTTCTGCCAACTTGTCTGCTGTTTTCTGTAATGAGATATTGAAAGACTTCAATTCTTTGAATATGTCTTACTCTTTGGCATCTTGCCTGTTTTGGGGAGGAAAGCGAAAATGTGAGCATGCCTGAGGTTCTGTGGCCAGCAATAATGCGATCGAGTAGCTTCCTTCTCCGTCCCATGAGGAGTTCTCAGTGCATGTTAGCTGCCCTTTGAGGAAGGGCAGCTTCGAAGGGCATCGGTGCTCAGTACTTTGCAAAAGGGGTCTTGGCAAGAGAACTGACGAGCTGAGATGTGGAGCTGCCAAGATAACTTACCTGCCAGTGGTGGGGAATGAACTGCTGTCAGCAGGTGCGCACGACCCTCCTCTTTGTCAGCTGGAAAATCTCTGCAAATGCGTGGTGCCTTATTGCTCTGTCTTGTACACATAGTACACAATTTCATGGAAGTGGTGTGCAAAAAGCACCTTTGTTCAGCTTTTTTTTTTTTTTCTTGAGTGTCTTGCAGGGATCTCGTGCAGCAGGGACAAGTACAGAACTATTGAGGAAGAGGAAGATTTTGAGTCTTTGCCTTAAAAGTGTTAGAGAAATTGAGAAAAGCATTTCAGAAATTGACTAAGACTACAGAGAGCAGTTAAAGATTGAGGAGACTATTTTTAAAAAAGCTAGCCTATGTTTTCATTACAAGTCTTCATCTATACCTCCAGAGGGAAAACCCTTCTGTCCTTAAGGGCTATGTCATTAAAATGTTAGTTGGCCTAACCATGGATTACTTGCATGTTTCCATAGTAATGACACTTTCTAGAGCTTTATATTACAGTTTGTAGGGTATCTACTGTACGTCAGCCTCTTTGAAGCTGGGTAACTATCTCAGAAATCCTGTGATCTTTTTTCTGCTTGTGACAATGTGAAGGGAGAATAGATTGAGAGCATCAGAAAAAAGGCTAGTAAACAAGCTCATGGAAGTGCTGAGACTTAAAATAGAGTTTATCACAGTACTTGGTAGCTGTGATTGTAACAGTAAGGTAGAGTTAATACTGCATTTAAACCTGCTATGCTTTTAAGTACCTGACCTGCAACTCTTGGAAAATACTGGAAGAAATAAGTTATGGAGCCATTCTTAGACTAAGTGGCATCTGCCTTAAAACTGCAAATTAGAGTTTAATTAACTGGCAGGTTTATCTTGTACGCGAATACTGCAGCCAGAGAAGAAACGGGCTGCTTGCCTGGATGCCGTGTGGGATGTAGCACTTGGAGACCCAAAGGCATTCTTCGTTTTTCACTCCTCCTGAATTAGTGCCATTGAAAACCTTCACACATAGGGCTCGGTGGCTCTTAGGTCATGTAAACTTGTAAAGTTTTTGATTCAAAACCTGACTAGAAGTGCATATCTCATGGAAGTCACGATGTACTTTGAAGTTAAATTTGGGATTAATATAACCTACTATTTTCTATGAGAGACTTTAATTTAAAAACAATACAACGGTACTAAACTTCAGACACTTGCCAGCTTTCTTGGTCATCTTGGTGTTGGAGGTGGTGAATTGCAGGGAATCAAGACAGTTAAATCTTCAGTAGCCTTTTTAAAAAGCAATTCTATGCAGTCAAGAAACCATCAAAAAAATTACCTTGGCAAAGCCTAATCAATAGGCTTTTCTCTCGAAGGACCTGCGCTGCGGCTCCGCAGAGCAGCTCAGCTGAAGCTACCTGCAGGAGCCGGCTCGGCAGCCTTCTGGGCCTGACGTCAGCAACATCCGATCCCGGGCCCAGCCCGCATTGGCTGCTGCCGCCTCTGCTCCATCACCAGCTCTTTTTTATTTCCCCCTTCTAAGTGACACTGATCTGGGATTGGGATTTAGCTCAAGCTAGGCTGCTTGGGGAAGCTAGAAAGAGGGAACTAGAGTTGCTAAAGAAAGAAAGAGATGCCTGGTAGTGCTTGAAGGAGAGCCAGTCTGCTCTCATCGCTGCATGCCAGGCGGTCACTTGGGGCTGAACCTGATCTTGGGAATGCTCTCATGTGGAAGTGGAAGGGTCCAGCTGAGCTGTTGCCTTTTGGGTTTTGGAAAGATCTATGCCATAATGCTGTCCTAGACACATGGTAAGGGAGGGAGGGATCCCTGTGTATCTGGTGCTAACAGCAAGTTCTTCATTAGAACAGATAGATCCATTGTGCTGTTAATCACTTGAGATCAATGTTCCTTCTCTCCCAGGAAGAAGGGGGCAAGAAACCATCAGGATCGTTCACTGTAATTAGAGCTTGTGTTGAGATAAAGTAAAATTGTGCCTGTGGCTAGATCAGAATTGGACCTAGTGACATGGAAAGAAACACAGCTGCTTTTGAAAGCATTTCTGTTGACTTCAAGCCAACCTTCTTTTACTTTGCTGTAGGATTTTAGCTCTCTAATGTTCACCAAGTAAGGTATATTAGACTGGCTTTTTTTGGAATTTAAATCAAAATCTGGAGACTCTAAGGTTCTCTGTATCTTCTCATAGAAACATCATAGGATTTCTCCGAGCAAGGTGGTTAGTACTGTATAGGTACTAGTAAAAACTATTTTAGGATCCCTTTTCTATTAACCCATTGGGCCAGCGGTATGAGAGCAGCAGTAGGGTGGAAACTGCTCTGTTACAGTAGACTGGCCATGCTATTACAGAATGCTCCCCTTGTGTCATCACACGTTCTGGGCTGTGGGGTTTAAACTACCTTCATGCTCAGTTCTCCATTGGTACAGACTAGAGTCGTATAGGCTGAGGGGGTAGCCAGGAAACACTGAAATGGATGGGCATGTTAGTCTACTGGGTAAAGTAATAGCAAGGGCTTGGTTCTGGATCCAAGATGGAAAATCTATTATGATTCAAAGAGCTCGAAGTATTGAAAGTAAAAATTAGATCCATAGCTCTCTGGAAACAGCATCCACCCTTGCAAATACTTTTGTATTTTTAAAATGTGCAAGCTATTAAAAAGCATTTTTCAAAAGTCTATTGTGAAAAGGACTGGCTTCCATGAGTCAGGTTTTACAGGAAATGGTCCAAGCCTTATTCTTCTCCCTGGAAGAATTTCCTTCCAAATTTCTCATGCAGAATGAAGTTCTGCAGACCACCCCCTGATAGTGAGAACTGATAGCAACTAAGGGAAAGAAGGAAAACAACCCACCTGTAGTAAGGACACTTGGTGTAATGTCTAGTGTTCTGTATCGCATGCCGAACTCCTGTTCCTTACTTTTCAGGCCCTTATTAGTTTGCTCTTCTGTGCCCAGTGCTTTGGAGTGAGCCCTAACAAAGCTGCTAACTAATTCCACGGTATATAAAGGAGCAAGACTTAATCTTTCAAGGAGGGCTAGAGAAGTATTCAAGTACTCTAGAGAATACTTGAAAGCCTCTTCTGGAAAGCCCCTATTACCAGTGTAAAACGGGCTTTTACCCTGTAAAATACCTTGAAGCTTTTGATATGTCCAAGCCTTAACTTGCAGGACCCAGTGAAATAATTGCTGGTGCTGGTATAGTTTTCTAAGAACTCTCCATGCTGTTGAGTGGTTTTTGCATGAATCTTCATGCACTTTTTGATGACTTAGAATCTATAAAAGATTCTGAAGTAGATCAGAACATCTACAGGTTTTCTGAACTCAGATTTACTGCCATGTGCAGACACTGATGAGACTCAGAACTGCTGTGTCTGTCCTGTTGCTTGCTTAGAGTGTGTAGGGTAGCACAGCCCAGATGTGGGCTGGGAAGGAGAGAAGTCCTGGAGACACTTTTTAATTCAGGAACTTTGAATGGGAGAGGTGGAGGCTTAGCCTGGATATATGCTCCTCTGACCCTGCAAAAGTGGATATAGGGCTGGGAGCTTGAAGCAAAGTAGGGTTAGAACTGTTTCTTACTCTCAATAGTGCTTTGTACAAATGCTTAGGTGCTATACAAACAACTGTATTAGTTGAGCTAGGAGTAACTGAAATCTCCTAACCAGGAAGCTACTTCACTGAATCCAAAGGTTTTCACCTTCCTTTTATAACAAGACCTCTTATTGCCTCACTAGATATGTGCACACCTGAAAGTTCCCAGCTTACCCCATAAAAAGAACCTGTATGCTATGGTTTAATGCTCAGTCCCGCAGAATGAATGCTGCTATCTGAATCAGGTGTTTGGTCAGCAACCCCAGGGTGCAAACGTCTGGGTCAAGGTTCAGATTTAGTTTAGATTGGCTCGATTAGAGATTCTACTGGTTTGTCTGAGAACAGTGAAGTTACTGTGTCGGATATTCAATGTGAAATGGTATTTGGAACTGCAGTTGGAACACTGTTTTCTCTTCTTTAATGTGGGAGGTGTGGCTCGGAGGTGAGCAGGGGACTGGTGCCAAGTAGCACACCTCTCAGTGTTGAGCCATTCCGCACTGGAGCTGGAGATCAAAATCTTCTTTCTGCTCCCTTTATTTGTATTTCTGCTTATACACCGGGATTGTGTACACCTGAAAGATGGCTGTTGTCAGTGTGTGTCAGGTCTGCTTGCTGATGCTTGTGTAATCTGATGGCTAGGGCATAGGGCTGGGAGCACAGATGTTCAGGGTCTGACTTAAAAATGTGCTAGTAGCACATTAATGTTTGTTGCTGCTTTCTTACTCTGAATTCAAATGTTACTTGCCCCTGTAAAACTTTGTCTCATGAAATGCCTCAGTTTCAATGGTAGTGTTCTTGAAGCGTTCAGCCTCTGCAAAGCGGGGGAGAGTACTCAAGACATCTTTCTTGAAGAAAATAGTGTAATGCATTTCTACTGACAGACAAGTATCTCCCAATACATAAGCATGCCTGTGGCTGCTGAATTACTCCTGATAGAGGGCTCTACATTCAAGACCATGATAAAGTTAGTTGAGCAAAAAATGACCAACTAGAAAGAGCTTCAGTGCATTGTATGCCATTACATTGTGTAACCTAGTTTGAGAACAGAAGTAAAAGCCTGTTTGCCTTTAATTCAGAATAGGGGAATTCCGGGCGGGTATGCACTAGGCCTACAGATGTGCAGTTCTGCCTGTCTTTCAAGGATTTGTAACATCCTCTTTCCTGTGGTAAACACTTCAGCTATGTAAAGGGATGCAGGCACTCTAATAATGACCTAATGTCCCCTTTCCCCTTCCTTTATCACATCTTGTCTTGTAGTATTCAGAGAGTCATAGCTTTTGTTCCTATGAGGGGCTTAAATGGCAAATTAGTATGAAACATGAACCTTGGATCTATGATGGATATACTACTGCCCAGCCACCACTTCTCTCACTAGCAACGTTTTTCCCTCGGAAGAAGAGTCCACCCATTTGCTTTTATGGGTTGGCATAAGGACAGGTGACACCTGAGCAAGTGGAATTTTTCCATAGTGGTGCACAGTGCTCTCCAGGCTGTGGCTTTCAAACACAATACACCTTTGTAACTCATCTGGAGTTTTAGGTGGTGATTGTCCTTGTAGTCGTTCCTAAGCCAGTCTTCCTTTTAACAAACACTCATGTTTTCTCGGACTCTTTCACTTTCCCCTCCCTCAAGCACATGTTTAGTTTGAGTACTAGGAAATCTGGGATCATAGTGCAGCTGTTGACTTCAAAGTTCTTTAAAAATTACAAATTCCATTTACTTTGAGAGAGCTTGAAATCCAAGTTCAAGATGCATGGTTTCTCACCCTTTTTCATGTCATTTTTTATTAACAGTTTAGTGATTATTTTCCCGTTTACCTTTCTTTAACCTGTTCTTCATTTTCAGCTCTTCCTCCAAAGCCCCCCAAACCAATGACTCCAGTCAACACAAATGGAATAAAGGACAATTCCAGTTTCTCTCTGCAGGAAGCAGAGTGGTACTGGGGGGACATCTCAAGGTAAGCAATATTACTAAAATATTTTAATTAAAATATATTAATATATGTTATTAAAAATAGAATAAGCCTGTTAGAATTTAAGAGAAAAAGAACATGCCTATTTCAGGCAGCATTGTACAGGACAGCAATGCTTCAGGACTATACTTGGCAAAGCACCTAAATGAAAGTATTTGACTGGATTCAGGACTTGTGTTTAAGTTGTGACTGTTCTGGTTCAGATATCGCCAGTCCTGGTGACAGTTATTTTGGGTTTCTAAATTTCTCCAGATACACAAAGTCTTTAAAAAAGAGCAAATGATTTTGTTGAAAAGAAAAGTGCTTCTGAACATGCTAGCTGATAAGATTTTTGTAAGCACACAACCCTGGGACACATGCAGTTCAGCAAACTTTCAGTAGGAGGCTTGCTCAGAATAAAAGGAGTTGCATTTTTATTTTTGGTTTCTTTAACATTTAGTTAAAATTGCATCTGTGTTAATTTCTATTACATGGTGGTATAAAAATAGCTCTTACACATGCTAGCCATCACCAGCTATACTGAGCAGATGATACAGACACATACCAAATAAATGAAGTTTTACCTCTTAAGGAAACCCTTTTCTATGTGCTTGAGAAAATAGATGGCTTGGGTTAGGTTCAGAAAAAGAACTGCCAGTTTTTATATACTTAATAGCATAAAAGAGCTGAAGTGTCTCTTTCCCTCTTAAGGCACTTCTGAAGAGTCTAGAATTTGGAACTGTAAGGGGAAATATGAGCATGCTGGGAGTGTGATCAAGAATTGCTCAAACTTGTGCACATAATACTTTGAAACACTTTGTCAGAGGCAAGAAGAGTGTTTTGCCACAGTAGTTCAGTGAAGTTCTGAGCAGGGAAATAAAGTTTTCCTATCTTTATTGTACCACCCTTATCTTTATAAAGGAAACCCACATCGCTCTTGCTTTTGAAGGTCCTCGGCAGTGTTATTTTCTGTTAATTCTAAATCGAAGCAGAGGGGCAAAACCTGACCACAAAACCCACTAGGCAGGGTTTGTTTAAAACTGCTTTATATTGGTATCAGTTTATTGACTGTAGATTTGTTCCTCAGTTAGCAGTGCACATGATGGCAGGAGCTAATGGAGTACAAATCACATTGGAGTGGCTTTATTAGACTAAAGTATGATACACATGTAAAGATGGAATTGTTTGACCCTAAGTTGACAGCCAGCAGGTATGGACTGCATTGGGCTGTTAGGGCAGGAGCCGTGTTCTTCAGTCAGGAACTTGCACTGAAAATCTTGTCACGAGCTTCTGGATGCAACTTGCAGGCCCAAGCCCTTAGATCATACCTATGCCTTCAAAAAGGAGAAGGCCATTTGAGTTAGCTAGGTCTAATCTGTAAAATGTTCTGAGACAAGTAAGCAGATTTGCACGTGATACTTCATAGGAGCCAGTTTTACTAACAGAATGGTTTTCAGGTAGCTAAATAAAAACTAAGGCTATTTTGTAAGAATACTTTTGTTCCTTAGTATTTGAACAAAAAAGCTGCTGTTGATTTTTCTTTGTAAGACTCAAGTTGGCTTCCTACTTCACTTAGATAATGTTGAGGCTACCTGATAAACTTTAGCTTCCAAATGATTGTATTAAAAAGTACTTAGTGCTTCTAAGAACCTGTGAGGGAGCTGTTATAAAGTGAGATATGTAATCTGGGTGAAATGGTCAAACCTGACGAGACACTTAACTCTTCAAGCTGAAATAATTTTCTTAATGCTTACAGGTGCTCGCTTTCACTAAAAGATTCTTGATTTAGCTTAAAGCTCTGGACTGAGTATCTCTTTGCTTCAGTTGTAAATGAGGAAAAGTTGCACTGAAGCAAGCAAGGTTGTAGTGGTTTAAATAAGATCAGAGTTAAGCCAATAATGAGTCTCTTGAGACTTAAACTGTGCTAAACCCTAGACGCCTTTGAGCTATGATGCTAGAGACCATTTCCTGAGAGGTCAGGACAGGCTTCTCAAAGGGCACCTGTTTCCAGTGTGGACTTTAAAACCTGAGCAGATTACACGGAAAGGTTGTGAACTTGGAGACACAGCCACTCCTGTTGCTTAAACAGAGACTTCTTCCTAAGTGGCAATTGGCTGCAACTGCTATTTTCTAGTATAACTACACAAGTTCAGACTTGCTTTAGATGGCCTAAAAGACTGGAGAGCCTGAGTGTGAAAGAAGATTGCCTGATACTTTGAAGATTGAACTCCTTACACATGCTAGTGTTTCTGGCTCCAGTATCGATACCCGTGGCAATGATGATCATGTCCTTAACGCTTCTAACTTTGCCTTCCTTTCCCTTCTCCAGGGAAGAAGTAAATGACAAATTACGAGACATGCCAGATGGAACATTCCTGGTGCGTGATGCATCAACTAAGATGCAGGGAGACTACACTCTGACATTACGGTAAGCATTGACCAGTCGTCCATACAGTAAAACTCTGAATAGCTAGTTGCTATACTACTGACAGCAGTGGCTGTGTAAAGCTGACATGACTCAATTTGAGAGATGTTTCTAAAGGTACTGAAGATCACGGAATGAGCAAATAAATAGCCAGGTCTGATAGTCTGTTCTGTGTACTGAATCCTGTCCCTTGCTAAACAGTAAGGATCTCTGTATAGATTAGGTGGGACTCAGGGAGGAGAGCCACTCAGTGCTTCATAGTTTCAGAACTGCTAACACATGGTAAGGGTATGAGCTAGGGCTTTGATTAATGGGAGTGTGTTGAATATCTCATCAGCGTGCAGCTCTGGAGAATTGAACGCAGTGTCTTTGTAAAAATAGTATCTTGTGCTTTCTGATCTAAAGTTTAGGAAATATTGAATTGGAGCCATGTTGCTTTCTTCATTAGAATTGTCTGCAAGTGGCAGACTTCCCAGAGCTGCCTCAGCCCCGTCTACTGCAGTTAGGCACAGACCTCATGTGACTAGCTGCCTGGTGCCTTGCCCAGCCTGTCCAAACACTTACCTCTGCCAGGTTCCCAAGATTGGCTGTTAGAAGCAGACAGGTGAGGTGCATAAGCCACTGCCTCTGTAGCACACCTTTGGGAGTTACCATGATATGATAGATATTTGATCTTGCCATGAAATTCTGTTGTCTTAATGGCAGGTTTGACCCCAAAGGTGTAGTTTAAATTCTGCTTTGACTTCTGCCGTGAAGTTCACAGCTTGTGCTCTAAGGTTTGGCATGATTTGGCTATTTTGCTGAACGCAGATGTCTTTATGAACCAAAATTGAGAGTGCAGGAAGGACAGGATATTGCCTAAACAGTCTATTGGTGAAAAAAGGAAGAAATAAGCCCTATATTTGTGGAAACAGCTAGAATGTATAAATCTGGATAATGTAAAGTCCTAAACCTACAACCATCTTGTAATCCTCAAAGGATTTTGTTTAGGTTTGTGTATCCTGTATTAGCATCCATAACTCAAAAGACTTGTTAATCACTGTATAAATGTATACTCAGTTGTGTACTATTAGTGACCTCAAATTGCAGGAAATTGTGGGTTTGGGTTTTCACGTGGCTCCTTTATTCAGCCTTCAGCATCCTCCTTTTCCCTTGCAAAACTAGGTCTTAAATACCATAAGCTGGCTCTGGAATGAACGCATAGGAAGAGATTTACTTTGGGCTTTGCTCCTGTTCAAATAACGTCTGCTGATAATTCTGTGTGTATTGACTCTTAAACTACCTAATGTCTGCTAGGATGTAAGGAATTGCTATGAAGGTGTACAGTGTCAAAGCCACTTGCCCAGGAATTTCACTGGTGTGTCTGTTAGCAGCCTTAGTGTCGAAGAGGGATAGGAGGTACATGGCAAAACCTCTAAATAACTGACCGCTTTACAGGAAGGGTGGCAACAATAAACTGATAAAGATCTATCATCGGGATGGAAAATACGGCTTTTCTGATCCACTGACGTTTAATTCAGTTGTGGAACTGATTAACCACTACCGCAATGAGTCTCTTGCTCAGTATAACCCGAAACTTGATGTGAAGTTGATGTATCCAGTGTCCCGGTACCAGCAGGTAAGATCTTCATTGGACTCCAATAGCTATTAGTGCAGACAAGAAAAAAAATGCAAATGTGTATATGATTCTGTTTTCTCTATGTGAAGCCTGATTTTTTTTTTTAACTGAAAAAAAGGTGAGTTTTCCCATTTGACTTCCCTTTGAACGTTATAATGGGACTTCCAAATGCCTAGCCATTTAAGCTGCTTCATTTTACCAAGCTTCCAGTCTCCATCTGAGCAGTCCAACAGAGAAGTGAAACCCTGACATGCAGCAGATGAGAAGCCTTTTTTTGTTGGTGTGGGGTTTGTTTTGTTTTCCCCTTGGACCCTTGTGGACCCACAGGGCGCTGTTCTAGACAGTGTTGCCCTTGAAGCACATATGAGCAATGCAGTTGCTTGCTGTGTGCATAGCCATCTAAATTTTTTAAGAATATTAAAGTTTTATTCAGCAGCCCAAGACATTATCCTGCATTAAGAAAAAAGAACTGCACAGCTTTTTTTTGAGGGGAGGGGAGACACGGACTCAAAAAACTCTGATCTTTAACTTCAGATTCCAAGCAATTCACTTCCTCCTTTCTCCAATAGATAGCAATCCTACACCTAGGCTGTTGTATGGTTTTGGAAGCTTAGTATTTTGGCATAGTTCTTGGTGTCTCTTAGTTCCAGTTCCTACTGTCTGTAAACTGTGGAACTTGTTGCATGGAGGAAGGGGAATTTAGATACGGTGTTTTATGTTCTGTAGATTATAAAAATTATGTTAATAGCTGTAAAATGCAAACATGCGTAAGTGGACAAATGAATTCTCTTAAGGAAAAGCTGCTTTGCTTGAAGACTTAATAGCTTTTTATATGTACAGGATCAGTTGGTGAAAGAAGATAATATAGATGCAGTAGGTAAAAAGCTTCAAGAATACCATGCTCAGTATCAGGAAAAGAGTAAAGAATACGACAAATTGTATGAAGAATATACCAGAACATCACAGGTTGGTTCTACTATGGCTATCTGTAGTCTGTTTCTTGTTGTCTAAAAATTAAAATTATTTCAATCTCTTACAGCTAATAAAGGCAGTGCAAGGTCGGAAAATACAACGGAAAAAACTCAGTAAATTGTGGAATAGAGCAGGGTGGTTTCAAAGTTGATGGAAACACAGTGAATATCACTTGTTGCTGATAGTCGTAGTGGTATGGTGTGGGGCAAGAAAGAAAGAGGAGCTGAGCTTCCTAGTGTAAGGTAGAGCAGTGCAGAAGGCCATCACTTACAAGCTTTGCACTGTAGACTTCTTCCGTGGCTGCCGAGTATTTCCAGCTGCTGTATGCTGCAGTGAGAATTCTAGAGGGGTTTGTCCAGGTTTTTTATGAAGCCATGTTCAAATCAGATACCAGATACTATGCATTAAGGAAGTGTGAATACAGTATTTGGGCTGCTTCTTGTAAAATAAGATAGTTCATATATGGGGAGGAGATTTGCTGGCAGTCTTCCAGCAAACTAAGATGGAAAATATGACTAAAATATTTGAGGGGTTTGCAGCCTAATAGAGAGCATCATGTGGGGGAGGAGGGTGGACTTACAGGGAGTAAGTCTTCCCTGTACTTCCCTGATGCTACTCGGACATTTGACTAAATTTAAAACTGATTAATCACATTTTGAATTGGGGGTGGGGAGAAAAGTCATCTTCTCAGTCAATTTAGGGAACGTAATTGAGTCTTATATTGTCATCTGTATCATGAGCAAATAATGAAAGACTCTTTCCTCACATAGGAAATTCAGATGAAGAGGACCGCAATTGAAGCATTTAATGAAACTATTAAGATATTTGAGGAACAGTGCCACTCACAAGAGCGATACAGCAAAGAATACATTGAGCGATTTCGCAGAGAGGGGAATGACAAAGAAATAGAACGGTAGGCTCTCAAGTCTTGTTTGCTTACAAGGAAGAACACATGTCCACATTGACACTCCCATGAAATTCTTTTATATAGCATCATATAAAATGCTTTGTAAACTCAGTTTTTTCTCTGAGACCTTCCCTTGAGATGTCTGAACCTTCAGTAAAGCCCTCTTCTGTCAGGGAATTGCATTGTAGACAGAAGAGGTGAGATCTCTGGATTATTCTCTCTCATCAGTAAAGCAAGATACTGTGATGGAGATCAGGAAATAATAGTTGCCTTTGCTTATCCCACTTCTATTTGGATTTGCTCAAAATGTAATTCAGAAAAGTCTTTACCTGTAAACTGCAAAGTGGACATAGATCTGGTAAATCTCATGGTCCATAGTTAGTTTTAGTCACTTTCAAAGAAGATGAGTGTTTAATTGCTATTACTTGGTAATGGATAGTGGTCATCTAACAAACTCAGTAAGGACCTCATTTGAAATTGTCCTTCTGTGAAGATCCCAACAGAAAGTGCTGTATCTGGGCCTTTGAAGAAATGCCAGGTATAATGCTTAACTTGGCACAGCGCTTTGAGTCGTGGTAGAGTAACCTTAAGGGGACTTTGAAGCAGTTACCTTTAACGATCTCAGTGTGTGATTGTGGTGCTTCATTTTGGCGAAGGATCAATTAACAGGGGAAATATGTTATTTGCCTGAATTGTACCAAACCTGCAAACTGATCTTGAATGAAGAGATGGGCAGTGTTACTTCCTGGTAGCTCTTGATCAGTAATTGAAGTCTGCATTTGAAATCTTGCTAGTACTGATACCTGTGGTGGGATTGTGTAATTGATATACCAAAAAATGAATCTGACTGTGAAGGAGGAATCAGTTCTAGCTTACCCTCCTAGAGATAACTTGTTCCTCTGCCAGAAGGAAATATATTAAGGTAAACTGAAGATTCAAACTTTGCAAAAGGGTGGTAGGCCTTCTGGCAGTAGGTCTTTTCTGGCACTCTTAACAGTCATTTTCTTGTTAAAATGAGGGGATCAAAGGGAGGAGCTGCTGTTACGGTAGTTTTTGTGATACTGTTACATAAGCGCTACCAGTAAGGTTCAGTCCTTCTAGACTGGTTTGACCTCACATCTCAAATATTATGCTTGTTTGCAGGATAATGATGAACTATGAAAAATTAAAATCACGCCTGGGTGAGATCCACGATAGTAAAATGCGCCTGGAACAAGATTTGAAAAAACAAGCTCTGGACAACAGGGAGACTGATAAGAAAATGAATAGTATCAAGCCTGACCTAATTCAGCTCCGCAAAATCAGAGATCAGTATCTTGTGTAAGTAAGCCTGACCTGTGCCTCAGAGTAATGTCTCTGAACCTGATTAATGATTGTTTCTAATAGGATAATGGGAATTTAATTTTCTTTTCATAACCAAAGATCTGTGAGTGCTAAGGTGCTACATTCTGGCATGGGATGTCTGAGTAATTAGTTGGCCTCTTTATTACTTCATTCCTTTGTTATGCTGTTGTTCGACTTAAGAGCCTGCCACAGCTAGGTGCACATTCTGCAACTCGTGTAAATAAAGCATTTAAGATAAGTGAGTTGAAACAAAACCTGTTTCTGCTGCTACCACAGAGGTTAGTACTTTTTGTGCTGGGTGCAGCAGATGTTGCTCAGACCCACCCTTGATTTCACCGATACCTTTGTTACCCACCTCCTTATATCCTTGGGCTAGACTCGGTGCGCTAAGATTCTGGCAGAAGACAGAGGGAAACACACCATCTCAGATGGTGATGTTAGGAGGTTAGAAGAAGCCAGTGGCAGTACCCATTTTGTTTTCCCAAGAGACACAGGCAGCTGTCACAATTTGTGTTCTGCTCCCTTTCCCGACTGCACTGTGCAGAGACAACACCTCTTCCTCAGCTCTACCCTCCTCTTTCTCCATTTAAGAGGTTGCTTCATGACTCCCAGGTATTGTGTCCAGTAAAGGACAGAAGATAATGGTTCAGAAGATAATGCAAGGAAGCTCTTCTATGGAATCTCTGGTCTTTTATGGCTTTTGCTACTGGAGAACAAACTAAGCTCCAGACTGCTTCTTTGTGGGACCTTGTGTCCAAGCTTCAGCTTGCTCATTAAGAAAACACATACATGTACTCTGAAGTAATGTATTAATGCTCTCTTCTTCTGGCAGATGGCTCAATCACAAAGGGGTGAGACAGAAGCGAATAAATGACTGGCTGGGGATCAAAAATGAAAATATTGATGAGTAAGTGTCATTATACATATGTTTTTTCTGAGAAGTGTTCCATTAATAAGTGTTTTCTCTTGTGGGGGTTGATAATACAAAACACCAGTTTCTCAGTAAAGGGCTGTAGGAAAAGGAAGGACTGCAGGAAAAGGGAGAAATTGTCTAGGGGAACTGCATGTCGTGTGAGACAGCGAATCTGCTGAAACACTTCAGATTAAAGAAAGTTGCGGAAATAAAAGATAATGTTGAAGCCTTTCATGTCCATCAGCCATACATGTCCATCAGGAGCCTGACTTCCCAATTTGAGTGTGTTCTGATATTTCCTTGAATGGTCTCTGCAAAAATAAATCTCTCTGTTTATTAACTTCTTTACTGACTACTGGTTAAGTTAACAAATTTATCCTCTCTTTCAGCACGTACTTTGTGAATGAAGAAGACGAAAACCTGCCACATCACGATGAGAAAACTTGGTTTGTTGGAGACCTCAACCGTATCCAAGCAGAAGACTTGCTCTGTGGGAAACCTGATGGAGCATTTTTGATTCGAGAGAGTAGCAAGAAAGGATGTTATGCTTGTTCTGTGGTGTAAGTCTGTTTTCCTTTTTGTTCTCACTACTCAATTCATAAATCTCTACCACAGCTAGGCCTAGCCTAGGCCTACCCATTGGAACATGTTGCGTGTTTGCAGGAGGAATAGCATGGTAAAAGCTTTATTGCAAAAATGTGCTTTGAATGTGCAATAACTGTAGTCCTAGCAGTCTCTTCAGTCACCACAGTAGCTAGTACAAAATTCTGAAGTATTCCAACTTGAAGCTCTACAGTCATAAGTGAATTAAGGCCAAATTCTCCCATATTCTTCCCTGCCAAGGAACGCATAGGAAGAAGAAAAACAGGGCTGTAAAGCTGTAACGTCTTCCGTTCTTATTTTCAGACACAGCCAACTCTAGATACATTCTCTTGTATGTTTAAGATAACAGTAATGCTTCAGAGGGGACATTTGTGAGCAGTGTTTTTATGACATTCAGAGCCTTGCATTGATTTCTTGTGTTTCACTTCATTTTATGCTGGTATAATGGAGGTCAGAAATACTGATTCCTTTATCTAAAAATCCTTCAAGCCTGTTGTGGAGTACCAAAATGGCTTTCACTGATTTATTTCACATGAGGTTAATTGCTTCTGAAAGCAAGTCTGAGAAATGAATATGTGAAGGTGTATCACCTCAAGGTAACTGAAAATTGTAGTGTCTGCTACCTTCAGGATACTGTTTGTCACAGTTGCTAAAAGCGATGGGTTTGTCAGATACTTTCGCTCGGTTGGTATCATACTACAAGCTAGCAAAAAGGGATGGCATAACGTAACCTGTTGCTACACGTGACTTGGATTGTAATATGCTCCAGTTCAGGGATTACATAATACTCAATTTTTCTGGCAGATAAGTTTTTTCTAGCAGCTTTGGAAAAACTGTTGCAGCAACCGCTTTGCCAAGTTAGGGACTCAGTCGTTACGACTTCAGATAATGAACCAATTTGAACCCATGCCATGCTTAACACTAAAAAACGCACACTGAAGGTTAGTGCTGCATTTCATGAAATACTCTGTAGGTCCTAAGAATTTGTGGATTTTGGCTTCTTTGCTTAGTGGAAAGGCTTCCAGACAGCTATGACTTTCTGCATAACTTGACTTCAGGTGCTTATCTTCTTGGTTAAGCTCTCGACTTTTTTTTCCAAGAAGTATTTGGAGAACAATGCAGTAGGGAATTGTACTGCTGGGATAGAAGAGGCCTCTTACGTCGATTATTATGCAAGAGTGTTTAATCGCGTGCCCCGAAGCGCTGTTTCTTCACAGACTATATTAATCTCCTCAACTTGCATCTGCTGGGTCCTCCATTATGTAATTTAGTGACTGGCAGGGTTGCTGCATTAGTTAATTGTTAATAGACTGTCACTTTGGGTTTGTCCTTCCATGTTAAACTCTCCCGGTTTCTTTCCTTGCAGAGCTGATGGAGAAGTGAAACACTGTGTGATCTACAGCACTCCAAGAGGTTACGGGTTTGCAGAACCGTATAACCTGTACAGCACACTTAAGGATTTGGTTCTTCATTACCAGCAGACATCCCTTGTCCAACACAACGATTCCCTAAATGTCAGGCTTGCCTATCCTGTCTACGCACAGATGCCCCCCTCTCTCTGCAGATAAATTTTGGGGAGGAGGAAAGTGTTGGCTATCTTGGATTCTTTTCTACAATTTTTATTAGAACTTGGAGGGCATTCTTTCTCCTTAGACTGCTTGTTTTGCACAAGAAGTGATTCTGTGAATGTGAATCAAAAAGAGGCCTAGCAGCAACAAGACGACAACTTGGGTGTAGGTGTCCTGGTGCTACCTTAAAAGCTCAGCTGTGCTTTTACACTGATACTTTTGTTTCCTTATGAGGGGAATAAACTCAATGCATACAAAAATACTGGAAGCAAAACATCATTTTACAGAGATAATTTTTTGCCAGGCACCTTCAGTGGAACTTCGAATTGGATTTTGTTTTCTCTTGTTCTTGTAGAGACAATTTGAAGCCTCTGTTTGAGGCATCAGTAATGTCTTTCAGTCTTAAACTCCCAAGAAACTAGGGGGGGAAACTACCACAGCAATTCTTCTCTGTTAATTTTTGCAGCTTCACTGCGATTCAGCCGAACTTCCAAAAGAGGGCTTGTCTTGAGGTAGCATGGAATTTGGTGAGAGAAGACCAAAGGAATTATGGGAAAGCTTCAGGTTTTTATTTAAATGGAAAAATGCTTGTAAAGAAAAGTTGCTTTATTTTTTTGCCAACAGTAACAAAGTTTTGATTTCGATGGCACTACAGGTCTTCGCTTAAAGGAAACATTTATAACCAACTTGAACACACCAAAACTTTGTTTGTTGCTAGATCGAGCACTTATGGGGAAGGTTGCATTAGCATCCGCACATACTTTCTACACCAAAACTTGAAACAAATAAAAGGAAAAGCTAAACAATGTGTGGCTTGAAAACACTAAATTTGTCTGATCTGATGTAATTGCTCACTCTTTCTTCACCCCCCTTTCTCCCATTCCTCAGCATGGGATTCCATTTTCAGTTTTTAATGATACTGTGCTTCAGAATGTAAACTAGAATGAAGCTTGCACTCAGCTGTTGCAGCTCTCTTGCTGAACAGTGACAGACTCTTAGAACGATTGGTTTTGGTATAGAAGAGATAGGTGCAATCGAATGCTTCTGGATGGCTTATTGTACCAAATTCGTGTTGTATCAAACTCTTTCATGAGGTGTAGTCATTTCCAGTTGTACAGAAGCGAGCATGCTAACTACAGATCTCCTCTGATTTGTTCTTTGCAAGCTAGGTTCTGAGCTCTCACACCACTGCAGCCACGCAAGATTTTACACTGGTATGATCTAAATTCCCTTGTAGTTATTTTGGGCATGATGCAAAATACAGGAAGGGAAGAGCGTTGTACTCCTCAGTTACTGGGTACCATCCTTTGGCAAGGGCTGCTGTCGGATACTGGAGTGGGTAGTTCTGGGCTTTGTCAAATACAGCAATCATCCAATAAATCCCCTCCCTGGAAAGTATACAAAGCAGCTTATTTCCATTCCATAAGCTTCTAAAATGAAAAAGAGCTAAATTTGGCAAACTGAACCACTTGGCATCAAAGCACAACTGGCAAAGTAATTGTTCAGTGTGCAACCTTGAAAGTTACTTTTGTTCCTATTACTGGAAGCAGTTCCCTTGCAATGCACCCATTGTGCAGGACAGGAAGCAGACAGTCTTTCAGGTCTGAGAATGCTCTAGACCCGTTTCTGACCCTGAGGCTGATTTCCTGTTCAAATGGGTTTTTTTTCTGTAATGCCTGGGCAGTAGTGCCAGGCTTATTGATGTTTAATGTTTACACTAGAAGTATTATTTGGTTGAATGTTATGAATTTGTAAGCAGGGAAATGACAAGGCTGGAGCACTGGCAGCCATTGCAGGAAGGGTAGTCTAGTTGCTGGCATGCTTGTGAGATGTTTTATTTTGCACTAATGACCCCGACACATCCCGGGCACTTTCTAATCAGCCAGCATGCAATCCTCAGGCAAAGAATTCTATAGATGCCACTTTTCTAATTAAATGAAGACTACAAAATTTAACCAAAACTGGGTGAGAGGAGAAGAAAATTCATGCAAGCTGCTATGTCAAAGTGACCCGCATCTGCTCTTGTGTCCCTTCTCTCATGCTTCCCCAAGAAAAGGGAAAAATGAGGTGTAGCTTTTGCTTTTAGTGAAAATCTTGAATGGGTGCCTCAGTGGTATATGGACATGGAAACTTTTCTTTTTAAAGAAAGTTGCCCTACCTCTTGGATAATTTGCAGTTCTAATCTGGTAGCTGTAAAGCCGTCATTCTCACACCTCTTGTGCATCTAGCATTCCCTTGGTGCTGGGCCGAGTCCAAATACCTGAAGAGGGAAATCAGTTCAAAGGCACAAATGATAGCCAGGTGCCCTCGTGCCTGTGGAAAAATCTTTGAGAGGAGTGTCTGACTTTTCTCTGCCTTTGCGATCTCACTGGGCTCTCCTATTACAATGTTAATGTTCGAAGCTGATGGGGTGTGTATTTCTGATCCCTGTTTTTGTAACAGGGACAACCTGGCTAAAGTGTTTCACATCTGCCTCATTTTTAGATAGGGCTCAGTTTTGTTTTAAACAAGCGCATGTCTGCTTTCAGGCTCATAAATCCTGGCACACCCTTGCAGCACTGACAGCAGCGGGATAGCAAAGCGGGACTGTCTGAAGTTTCCCTGTAGTGTGGAATCTGACTGATCCTGTGAGGTCTTGGTCCAGGCTCCAGCCCCGGCTCTGCCAAGGTAAATACAGTGTAATTCCGTTGGCGTCCGTGAAGGTAGCTTGGCTTTATAGTGGTGTGAGTGAGTTGGGAATCTGGCCCCTCGCTCTCTGAGATCTCTTCTCTAATCGCAGGTGATGTATTTGCTGTGAATGATGTGCTCAGAGCCAATAAGCCATCTTGAAGCATTCTTTGAAATTCTGCTTTGTCCAAACCTTCAGATCAGGGCTGTGGGCAGACTAAGCCCACGTTCCTTGTATGTGGCTCCGTTATCCTCAGCGGTCTCCCTGAGGCTGTGTTTTGCCGCTGTATCTTTGTGTTTGGTTTAGGCACCTGCAGTCCCAGCTGCTACAATCGCTCCCCTTTGACTCTCACGTGCCATTGCACAGATTCTTTTTGCATCCATTTTGCACTTGTAGGGCAAATGAAAATGGGTCTAAAACTGACGTGTAGTTAGTGAGTTCCGCAGGGCAAGGGCTTGGTCCTGCTGCGCTCATTGTGCTCAGCCTAATTCTGTTTGCTCAGTAGCATTAGACCTGTGAGAAAGCCCATGGCTTCCAGGAGTTGTTCTACACTTGCATGACTGAGAAATCAGAAATGGGCCTGTGAGGTGCAGGATTACACCCTAGTACAAAAAGCAGCTGTTAAGCCTAAAACAAATACAGGAAATGTGAACATAAAGGCAAAACAAAGGAACTCGAGTTCTTTTAAAACAGTAAAATGAAACAAGGTTTTGGCTTCAAGAGTCAAAATGTCAGGAGGAAAGGAGGAAATAGTCTCACTGTTGGAGCAGCCGTCTTTTATCAGACTGCAGTTAGAGGAGTACTGATCTCATTGACCCTTACTGTATTAAATATATATGTAGAGTTAACTAAATAACTTTTGCACAGTGTTAAATGGGGGGGAGATGTTAAAACTCGAATATGCACAGTTTCTTCTAACCTGTTTTGAAGTATATTTGCAGGGATCAGGGGTGATTCAGTATTTTGTATTCTTGTGGATGGAAATCAGGTCTACTTCCACAGTTGCCAATGACCCCATTGTGTCAGCCACGAGTGCCATGTTTTTGAAGTTAGTAAGTTCTAATTCTTTTCCCACTGGTTTCTTCATTGATTACAAGTAATCTTAGCATGGGAAGAACCAACCTAGGAACAGAGGGATGTCCCATCACATGCTTCACTGCTGTGTGAAGCAGCAGTAGGTGATTGTCTGCCTTCTGATACTGGAGTGCTCTAGATTTGGGGGTCACGTTTTGGGGTTTGCTTGAATTCTCAGCAGCAGTGGATTGGCTTGCTGCTGTGCACCATTGGTAGTTGCAATCTAGAGTTATGTCTGGTACAACCCTCTGTCTTATGCCAAAAATAAAATGCTCTTTCCACACTCATCTCTCTTGATGTGGCAGATGGTCAAGAAGTTTTCCATTTAATGTGATGGGCCTGATTCTTTTCTCGCTGACACGAGTGTAAGCAAGACTTCCACAACCAAAAACCATTCCCAGGAAAAGAGCTTGTATTTAATTATACCTGAATTCAAGTCATAGAGGGACAAAAATCAAAAGTTTGTCCTTTGCAAAGCCAGGCAACTGTAATGGGGACTGTGGATATGAATGTTCACACTTAGTGCTGTTTTAGGGAGGACAGGGGAAGGAGGGTCTTTGTTGCCCCAGATCCTGGGCTCTCTGTAGATTTGGGTGGCACTGGGTCTGTAACTGAATGCTGTGGCTGTTAAAAATGGCAGAATTGCTATAGGAGTGTCACACCTTAAGTTTGGAAAAGCCCCTTATTTGGTACTTGAACAATCTTGCTTCTGTTTTTGAATGTCTATTTTTTTTTTTTTTGTTACACTAACAGGGAATAAAAATCTGAAATGTTAGTGAGTCTTGTATGCTTGCTGCATTGTGCAGACATGAAACAGGTACTGCTTGTGGATCGGGAGGGGTAAGAGGTTCAAAATGCAGTTTTACAAAGCGCTATGATGGGTTGGGGGTTGTTTTGTTTAAATCATCTTTAAAATCTGATTTTCTTATGTGTAGTTTCCTTGTGTTGATTTGCAACCTCTGCTTTTGGAAATGCAAAATCAAAACAACGTTCCTGAAGAACAAAGATGCTGTGAGGGGAGAGGGGGGGCTAGGCTTACTCAAATTCAGCATTCAAAGTGAATAGCTTTAATGAAGAGGAAGGGTCAGGATCCTAAAGCATCCCTCTGGTTGTAGTTCGATGAGGCGCTAGACAGACCGTGAAATAGGACTCTGCCTTGAACCACGAAAGAAAGATGCCAGAGCAGACCCTTCCCTTTGGAATAATCAGTTGTATTCTCCTTACATGTGTGTGCAAGGAGACAATTAGGATATTAATAGAAGTCCTTAAGGAGTTGCTCTTCTTTCTGTATTGGAAGGGAACTTGCATTGCTGATCCCCTCGTTTCCCTTGGCACAACGTGTGCAGCCAGAAGAAGGGAACAGAGTTACTAGCCTGAATAAACGCGGGCCTGTTCGTGAAGCAGCTCGGCTAGTTACATACAGCGTGAGGAGTAGCTTTGGATGGGGTTAGATGAAGTTTGTCCAACATTTTTGTGAATCTTGCATTCTGTGGGCAGAAATACTTTCCACTGAATGGGAAAGGAAAAAAGTAAAAATCTCTCTTGAAATCTTTTCAATTCCTTCCTGTCTGTTCACAGGGACAGATAGGGAGCGCTAGTTGTTAACCGTTTAGATGATGACAGTGCTTGAAGTGCTGGTCTTCGGGGCTGGCTCCATACAATTAATGCAGAATTTGCATATTATTTTTTTTATAGCTATTGGCATAGACTCACCGTATTTTATGACTAGACTCAGCATTTGTTCTAAAATTTGCCTTTAAAAAAATGTAATATGAGCTTCAGAGGCAAAAAAAATAGTGAGAATGGACCCGTATTGATAGAAAAACCACCTTGTTGATCAACCCATATTAGAGAAAGCAGCTTTAAAATTTGATGCCCCCCCCTCCACCACCTTCCCTTGGGATTGATTCTGTAAAATCAGCGTTGCCAAATGGGGGGGTGCATATCTCCCTCCAAATTCAGCAGCGCTGTACCAGTGCGCTTGCCAAGTTTAGGAGCACTTGTAGCAAGGGGCTCGGGATCGTTTGGAAAAATGATTGCATCCAAAGACAAAAAAAGTGTCCAAGGGTGAGTATCACCCCCCAGCATCAGTCTTGTCACTTCAGGGGAGTTGTAGGATGCTGGGGTGTTGCCCCCTGGTCTCCGTCAGTTATGGTGGGGGTTCATGTTTGGTCGGCTGGTTGGAGTTTTGGTCTGTTTTGTTTTTGTGAGTGACTTCTACATTCAGCAAAGATACGTTTGATGAAACCTGTTAATTTTGTATATCTGGCTGTTTATTGCACCATGGGATTGTAATGGTCTGCATCATCTGTGTGTGTGTGCGTGTGTGTATATGTACTGTATGTATATAGATATATGTAAAATATATTCACGTACACATTTATATGCATTAGCTGTAAGTGGCACTGCCCCTTAAAAATAAAGCAAAAGTCACTGTTAGCACGTTCTGCTATGCGTTTAGGCAGAACTGGGTTTTTGTCAAATGAAAAGGAGTTTATTGTGTTCATCTTGCATATGTGTTTCTGAAATGCCGAGCTCTGGATTTCCTTGGGGGGTTACTACTTTATTTGTAAACCGAATTGAATTTGGGTGTTATTAACTGTGGGACAAAGCATTCAAAGTTGTTCCAAGCGAAGGTTTAGCAAAAGAAACCCTCTTGCTCTCCTGCGAGATGCAGCCAACGTTTGCACGTTTCGAGAGCCCCCCAGCCCCCATGTCCAGAGCCGATGTGCAATGGGTGGTGTTGGTATGTGTCCCTTTGTGAGTGGACCCTTTGTATAAGGTGTGGTTCAATGTAAAGCATGAGTGGGTGTTTGATCTTGTATCGAGGGCTGAAATAACAGCACACTCCTTTGTACAACCTTTGCATTAATGTTTCTGCTTTTCTTTGACTTCTATTTTCTTTAAGGGAAACTGCATCTGTTAAGAACCTGCTTCTCCAGAAGCTATCGAATTATTTTGTTTTCCGGATGAATTCCAGCATGTAACTTTGGTACTCTTGTTTGTTATTTGTGTAAAACCTGTTCTTCTGTCGTTTATGGTGTAGATGGAAAAAAAAAAAAAAAGGAATTCATGTAGTTTAAAAAAAAAAAAAGAAACAAACTGCTTCATAAGGAAACCAATTGTATGTTAGTGTTTTCAGACAAGTCATCCTGTAGTTTCTAGCTCAGTAATGCAACACTGTACTTGTCACCAGGTGTGTTACAATTTTGCTGTACTTTCTTTTACTAGATGGTTGGGCTTTTAAATCCCAGACACTAAGCATCCTGGGCCTACTTGCTCTAGATCAAAAAAAATGCAATAAAAAATTGCAATAAAGCACATTGACATGTAATGTTTTAGAAGGATGTACTGACAGCTGTTTCTAATAAATTCAGAACTGCAGCGTGGTCAGGCTGTTGTGGTGTTAGCTGTGTTTGTGTCTCCTGGCTGAGGCCATGAGCATCATCATTAACGGAGACTTTGAAAACAGAGGTCCAACTCGCTGTCGGCTGGAGCTGAAGCAGACGGGCCCCGAAACCCTCTTGGGGCTGAGACAAGGGAGGAATACACGTAGCACACGCACGCTCCTTAATGGAGTCTTTCCTCCGTTCCTTTTACAGTGTCTTCAGAGAGAGGAGGAGCCATCGGCAATGTTCTTGTACGCCTTGTTGCTTCCTCTGCTGTCAGGGAAAACCACGTTTGGCAATGCTGCTCCTGGTGCTGGGGACAGAGGGGTGGCTGCAGCTCGGCTGGCTCAATTCACTTAGCTCCTTAATTTTTCAGGAGTTTTCGTTTCGTTTCCCAATTCCTTCATGAGCACCAGCCAGGTGGCATTGTGGATTCTCTTCCACTTCAAGGGCGGGCATTAGCAGGAGGCTCCTGGCACACTCATGGTGTTGCACTGCCGAGCCCCAGGTGCTGCACCAGCGCAGCCCCTCGCCCGCAGCCCTGGGACCTCCTGTGCCAGGCTGTGACGGCACAGCACCCCTGCAGCCGTGGGAGCTCGGGGCGGGGGAGTTACCGCAGCAAACGCCTCTCCATATGTATGTTCTACATTTTCCATTTGAGGTCTTGGGAGCTGCTGGGGAGAAGCCTGAGTTCCATGGGGCAGCCTGAGAGTGGCTGCCTAAAGGGCTTGGGCAAGCTTGATGGCTGTCAAGGGCAAACTGGGGGGGGGGGTTCACCCCTCAAATGTGGGAGTTGGGTGGGATGCCACAGCAGCATCATTGGAAAATGAGGGCAGGGACAGAACTGGTCTGTGCGTGGCTCCGCTGGCCGGGGTTGCAAACAGCTCGGTGTTTTTCCAACCCGCTGAGTCAACCATTTCCCAAAAAATGCTGCGCCAGCATTTTCTCACATTGCCGAGTAAGCCTTTTCAGCTGCTGAGTCAGCATTCCCTCCATTCCCTGAGCCCCAGGCCCCTCTGCCAGCAGGCGGGGAGCACCAACAAGGGCAGAAAAGCCCCTGTTCGAGGTGCAGAGGAGTGGGGAGCACCCACATGGACCCTGAGGGCTCGCTCAGGATTCTGTCTTTACACCCAGCCGGGAGGATGCCCCATGTTAACGCACCCTGAGCTCAAGCCCCCCTCTGTGCCCTTCAGGCCCGGGGCACAGTGCTGGAGGGATGCGGCTGACCCGGGATCATCACCTGGAGGCAGCAGGAGCCACACGGCTCCCCACAGACGAGCTGTGGGCGTTGGGTCAGTGTCCACTCATCGGCACCCCAGTGGGAAGAGAGCAAAGGGAAACATCAGCAAGGAACTGGGAGAATTCTGCAAGGCGCTCCTAGGGACTGGCTCTTTTTTTATTTTATTTTTTTAATGTATTTCTTTTTAATAAAAGCTAATGAGGTAGAATTACAGGAAAGATGTAAGTCACTAATTGGCGAATCATTTTTCAGGGCTTTGCCAGACGGGTCGTTTCGTAATGAAAACATTACAGCCAGGAGCTGGTGTAGGAAATTTCCAAGCAGCCGTGCTGACTGGATGGAAAGAAAAACACCTCCCAGCTCAGATGTCTTCTCAGAGAAAGGGCAGATCCCTGGGATTTTTCCATCCTCAGCAATGCCACGGAGCTTCCTGCAAGTCCCCTGGGTTCCCTCCCCCCGTCACACACGGGACCCTTCCTGGGGCAGGCAATGGCCATGGCACCACAGGGCAGGGGGGTGGGATGGATGGGCAGATGCCCCCGGGATGTTTTCATGGGCTTCCTGTTCTCCCAGGGCATGAGCCAGTTGAAGTGGGGTGTTTAGGGGGGGATCTTCCCAATGGGAGAAAAATCTGGGCTGGGAGGGGGAAATCATCTCCAAAAGCCAGTCCTCCCCCAGCCAAAATGCCTTGTTGTAAGGCACCAGGGTTTGGTTCAAAAACCATTGGCTTGTTGCAGCAATCAAGATGCTCCACTTCTCCTTGGTTTCAGCTCTCTCAGGGAGACACGAGGAGCGTGGAGGAGCGTTCACACTGGCCACGAGCCCCAGTGCTCCTGGCAAGACATGAGAAGCAGTTTCCCTCCCCAAAGCATCAAGTCCAAGCTCAGAGTGGGGGCCAGCAGCTTTCAAGTAAACCGGAGAATTAGGGTTGGTCATGGACCCAGAATCCCCATTTCTCGGGAAATCTTGTCATCTCACTTGCTGGGTTTCATACAAATTGGAACAAAATGTTAAAATACAAAATTTGACTCTGGACAATATTTTCAGTGGGGGAAAAAAACCCCAACACAACGATTTTGGTTCAGCTGGCACAGTCCCACACCAGAGTTAGCCTTTATCTACCAGTACAATCCAAATGCCCAGGAAGGTTTGAAGGACAGAGGCCTCACCCCTGACTGAGATAATCCACTTCACTGGCTACTATTTTCTCCCTGAATTTTCATCAAATCTGCACTTTCTGATGGCAAAACTTACTCCCTGGGAAAACCAAACTGCAGAGAAGTGAGGGGTAGGGGACACGCTGATGGGGCACTCTCTGCATGAGGGCTTTGTGCTCCCGGGGGCAGAGGACGCAGCAGAGGAGGGGAGGAAAGGTGCAGAGCACGTCTGAGCTGCTGCCCACCCTCCTGCCTCCAAGCCCAGCCGTGGTGGCTCCTGGGAAGCAGCTCAGCCGTGACCGCCCGGCCGTGCTCCCCCCAGCCTGAACACTGGCACCGTGGAGCAAAAACTGACTCCAGCTTCCCCATGAGCACCCGCTCTCCTCCGCAGTGCCGTCTGCCTTCGGAGCCCCTTTCCCTTCCCCATCCCCGCCAGACCCCAGCGGCGGGGCAGAGCCTTGACCCCTCCTTCGGAGCTGGAGAGGAGTGCAGGCAGCCTCTGGCCAGGCTCCTCACGCCCAGCTGGCTCGGCCTCAACGCCCTGATGCAAAGCAGAGCAATCCAGGGGCCAGTTCCCGGCAGAGGGATAAGGAACAAGAAGGGGAGCATTAACTGTCACAGGGCTCCGGGGGCAAGCAAAGGCATGTCCTGGGATGGAGCATCCAGGGCAGACCAGGATGCCAGGGACCGGGGATGTGCCCCTCCATCCCAGGGGTGGTGCAAAGGCGGCAGATAAACCTCTCCCTGGGCTCCTGCACGGGGTCCTGGGAGACATCCTGGGTTTTGGGGCTACTGTCACAGGTCTCTGCCCAGGCGAGGCACTTGCTAGCTACAAGCCTGCTTCAAGCAGGACAGGCACTGGAGTATTTCCCAAACCTTTTCCCTTTCCTCCCGCTTTCAAGGGAAGGGGCTGGATGGGTGCACTGGGAGCAGAGCCAGCCCGCCCGCCCCGGGCAGGTGCTGTGCACACTCCCGCGGCTGCTCTGCCAAAGGAAACACAAACATCCTACCCAAAGAAAGCACTTTTCATCAGCAACACAGGTTCCCATTTTTGCACAGGGCTGGCCTGTTCTGGGCAGCTTTCCCCACCGCACCACTGAGCTGAGCGAGAGCCTGGCCGAGCTTTCCGGGCTGGGCTTCGGCCAGAGCCGCCCTGCCCATCCTGCGAAGATCCACCGAAACCAGTCAATGTGACCACGTCCGAGACCTGGAGAGGATTTAAACTGGCCTAATGTGAGACACTTTGGAGTTAAAGGGGCTTAAGTCAACTTCAGAGTCCCTCCTGTCCTCAGGGCAGGAGCTGGGGGTGTGGGTCCAGGGAGATGTGGGACCTGGGGATGCGGGATCTTGGGAATGTGGGTCCAGGGGAATGCAGGACCTTGGGCATGAGGATCCAGGGGGGATGTGGGACCTGGAGGATACAGCAGGACCCGGAGGATGTGGGACCCCAATTCTCTTTGCCTCTGGCAAGGGGGAATTTGGCCAAACCTGGCTTCCCCAGCACTGCAGATGATGAGCCCCAGTACCTAGAAGCAGCTGCTGGAGGGAAATTCCAGTTTCATGGAGTGGTGCAGCTTATGAAATAGGCCAGGACAACAAAAATAGCTGCTTAAAAAAAAAAAAAAGACTGTAATTTTGGCCTAAAGTTTGGGAAGACGTGAGTAGAAGACAGGAATCAGAGCGGAAGAGGAGGCGAGCAGGAATGTAAGGGCCCTTAGACCAACATCACGCATGGAATA
Organism: Aramus guarauna; assembly: GCA_013400195.1. NCBI lineage: Eukaryota > Metazoa > Chordata > Aves > Gruiformes > Aramidae > Aramus > Aramus guarauna. Next base: position 782,901 of record VXBL01010161.1, on the reverse strand, counting down.
AATAGCTCCAGGTATTTTATACCTGCCCTCAGTGGCGGCCGGCCGGCCAGGGAGAGGAGCAGCAGTGGTTCCTCATCCTGCTCCTCTGTGCCCATCAAAGCGCTGCCGCTGACTCAGAGCCGGGCTGGTCCCCACCGGCCCCCGGCACCTGCCCCCGGCAGAGCCGGCACGGCGGCGGAGCGCAGCCTCCCTGGCTGCCGGCGGGAGCGAAGTCCGCAGGGGCAAGTGTGAGGCCGAGGCCCCGGGAACAAAGCTGCCTTTCACGGCAGCGGCTTGGCCAAAGAACCCGGGGAATATTTCTGTCCGAGGGCTTCCAAACGGCATCTAGCTTTGATCCTGGGCACAGGGTGGGTTGCTGGGTTGGGTGTTTTTTCTTTCCTCCTCCATGTCGCGCTCATTTTTTTTTTTTCTTCCTGCTTCAAGGCATACTTTTTGGGAGTGTTTATAATTTCTAGGAGGAATTTCTTGCCGCTCCAGGAGCCAGAGCTAATGTGCTCCAGGGAGACGGATGCCCAGCCGCAGGCGTGGGGTGGCTGCGTGCTCCGGGGAGAAGGAAACATCTTGCAGGGAGCAAGGGGCAGGTAACGCACGGCCCCTTTACTCCGTCGTGGCTTTTCCCCACAGAGCAAGGCTTCAGCTGCCCTTTCTGCTGAGGATTTCAGGTGCAGTGCCGCAGCGTGTGGCTCCCACAGCCCCTCTGAGGACGTGGCACCCCTCCTTCACGCCCAAAGGTCCTCCTAAGGGAGAGAAACCTGCTCCCCAGGGCTCGCTGCAGGCGCAGGTGTCCATCACCTTCATTTTCTGCTCAGAGGTTCATTTCTGAACCCATCTGATAAATCCCAGCCTTGCTCAGGGTGGGAAACCCAAACAGCTCCATGGCCGTGTGCTCCATGGCTCCCAAACCATGCCCCTTGCCGAGGAGGACCCAGGTTCTTGCATGCTCAGGTGGCCTTTCAGACACACACCCCCCAAAGGTGATGAGGACAATCTTCCTCCTGACCAGCCCCCAAAACTGCTCAATTTCCAACCATTTTTTTTCTGTCATCTGCCTAAAATCTGCTACCGCACCCCAAATGCGGAGGGAGGGGACAGACCCCCCCCCAGCCCAGCTGAAGCCATGGCCAGCCCTGGGGCTCTCCCCTCCTGCAGCACAAGGAAAGGTCCCCACGAACCCGAACACCCACATGGTTTGGGGTGCACATGACACCCCCCCCTGCAGGACAGGCAAGCCAAGCCTCCCCCTGCCTGCTGCCCACATCCCAAATATTTTTAGGCAGCAGGAAACATGCCTCTGCTGCTGCCAGCCTCCGGCACAGGGATGGGAGGAGACGGGTGGGATGGAGAAATGGAGTCATCCCTGCGAGATCACTGCTGCCCTGTGAGCCGGCGGCCAAGGGAATAAAACCAGCCCCCTCCTCTTCCTCTTCCTCCTCCTCCCTCCAGCCCCACTAGCCGCCTTCTGACAGATGTTGCCTTTGGACGGGACCCTCTTGCAGCCCAGCTGCTGAAAAAAAAATGCCGCGGCGAGGCCCGTGCACCCATGGGCCATCTGGAATCCATCGCCGGCTGCACGCAGGGATGTCGGCCAAACCCTGGCCCTGCCTGCTGCTTTGCTTTCCAGGGGAGCACCTGCGAGTGCAAAGGGGTCCCCCCGCTCCCCTGGAGCATCCAACTGGAGACCCCGGTGTGCCACCAGCAGCAGCTGGGGAGGGGAGCGGCCGCCCCCCCCC